>VWZO01022441.1:379391-427191 GCA_013396975.1 Bucco capensis | reverse complement strand
GGGGGGGAGTGAATAAAAGAATTGAGCTCTTAATGGCACATGGACAGAGACATACTGCAATTGCAAAACAAATACAGAAGCAGATAGAGAATTGCCTCGAGACTGCACGCCGAAACTCAGCTGCCTCCTGCGAGACAGAGGTTTGATGGCTGTGGACCTTCAGTCAAAACTGTTCTGGATTTTCCTATGCAGAGGCTCAAATGGTAGTAAGATACATAGCTCTGCTTTAGGCCCATGAAAGTCTCTGCTTTAATGCCTGAATGATGTCCAATCTGCTGTTGTACAATGTATTTGAGAAGCATCGTAACATAGGAGGACTCTTTATTTCCTGGCCTTAATGGAGGATGCATAGGGACTGCAAAGAAGTAATGCCTATAGCACGTGGCAAGGAGATGATAGGTGCCCACTCCACCTGTGACCAGCCCTTTTGCCATGTGCGTTCCTGTTATGGCACAAGGAAAAGCTATAACTTAAAAATCTCATTAATTAACATGCATTTTTAATACATAATTAACTTCCTATCACATGCCTTTCCTGCTCACTTGGCCCAGAGGAGCTCTGCAACTGGATTCTGTCCACAAGCTTCTTCAGCCATACTTTCAAAGAAGGGTGAATGGCTCTTGATCAGGTTAGGCCCACAATTACCATAGTAACGAACCCTAATTGACAGGACTCTGAATTAATATGCATACTTAGGAGGACGAGGGTCCTGCCAGGAGGAGTCCATGCCAGCACACAAGGGATAACACTGCTGCTGCTGGCCCCTCGCATCACAGGCTGTGGCTCCTATCAAATCGCCACTTCCCACATCGTTACGAGTCAGCTTTAATTAAAAGCACAAACTAGCAAAGTGATGCTGGGATTTAAAATTGTATGCTGATAGTTATTAACCGCTACAAATTAGGTAGACGTTGTTTCAAGGAGAGCAATTTCCACAGACTGTGCTGGTAAATCAAGCTGGCACAGGCTATCCCACAACTTTCCAAAATGGGCATCACCAGCTTTCTCAGAAAAGTGCTTTTTTGGCCACTTCTTGTGTTTTATGCATGAATGGGGTTTAACATTGTTCATGCTTGCTTGCAGCAATGATACTTTTCTGTCTGTTAAAACTCATTTTTCATTTTAACAATAATTCCCAGGCAGGAAAAAACATGTCCTGGTTTTTTTTTGTTGGTGTTTTTTTTTCACTGAGCCAAACACTGAAATCAAATATTGGGCCAAATTATGCTCTGATTTTGCAACTTTAAAATCTGCCTTTGCAAGTTAGTGCTGAATTTAGTTCATTCCCCTCAGGCATTTTCCATGCAATAAAAACTCTGTTTCTTTTTTCTTTTTTTTTTTTTCTTCTACCATTTAGGGAAAGTGAAAACTCAAACGAGAGAATGAAGTCAATTGTTAGATTAAAATTTCCTGTACTCTTGGCATCAGAAGAAAACCATACATAAGGCTCACTCCCGGAAAACTGTATTATCAGTGTGAATAAAGCTGCTGATACAGATGAGGCATTTTGAGTTGCACTAGCCAGTGATTTAAAAACAAAAGCAAAACAAAAAACCAAACTGAGAAAAATAACACTTTGAGACCTTAATAGTTCTGTTCAGCAGTTTAAAGGGAAAAAGTGGTGAGCTGGTCTGAAGATTTTCCTTCTCCACTAAGTTTGCAGCTTCCACAGCCCTGCAGGGGAGAGGAAAAACATCTTTGAGCTATAATAGGTGTAAATTCAACAAAGTTTTAGTGAGTGAGAATGGAGAGCAGCATTCACAGCATTTTACTTGTCAATCTCTTTATAGGTGCTCAGAAACGAAGACTGGGAGTGTGATACGCAGGGACCTATTGCTCTGCACTGGAGAACAGGGAGCTTAAGGTACCATGCATAACACTACTTTTATTGGGCAAACAAACTGCAGAGTGCATACCACAGTCTTTGGCACAGAAAGAGAAAGAAAATCTCTTTAGCACTAAAGTTTTTATGTTAATCTGGTAAAAGCTATTTCAGTACCTATCATCGCTAGCTTTTTAAAAGCCAGTACAACTGAGAGCCACAACCTACACATACCTTCAGAGCAGATAAAACAACATTTTTTCCAGAATATAAATGATAAATTGCATGTCTGTGTGTGTGCGTGTATGTTTGGGTGTGCATATGTTTTCCTGTGACTGTGAGACATAGAGTAGAGTAGCAATAGTACATAGAGTAGCAAGGGAATGTAAAAGTTCATTATTTAAGATCGAGTGTGGCAGAGGAACAGAAATTAAAGAGGTTGAAGGGGAAGTGAGCAGCTGTAGCTGTACTCACACCAATAACTTTTCATGAGGGTGAGTCAAAGCATCAGGATGTCAGACCCTCGTTCCTGCCCTTTTAAACTTACTTCTATAGATCAGGACAAAATATGAGAAGTGAGAGAAAGATAGTCCTTTTCCCAGTGGGGCTGAGAGGAAACCAGCCACTCATGCAAATATTTCAAATGAGAAGTTGTTGCACACACCCTGCTCACATCCGCAGGGACAGCCATGTTAAGCAATACTGACATGTTTCAGAGTCAGCAACAGGTATAAAGTAGTAAGTAGATGAGGGAGAGCTGGAGCTTCCTCATGTCCATTCATGTGAAGTGTAAAGTAAAATAGTAATTTACCCATGATGGGGCATTGCAAATATGCTAAGTGCAGCAGTGGAGCCCTCAAATGTGGGTGATATGAGGCGTGGGAGGAAGGACCATCATGAGAGCATCCTGGAGGGGTGGGACTCAGCTGTCCTCAGGCACAAGCAGCAGCTCGGAGGGTTGTGCTGTCACCCTGGGCACATAGCTACTGGCTATGCCTGCAAGAAACAATGAGCTATGTGCACTGTCACCTCCCTGCAACCACTGGCTGTGGGACTGTTCACACTGTGTTTGTATGAGTCACTCTATGAGATGTCTGCAAGGTGTTTATGCTTGGAGTGTTCTGTCTCTGAGAACTGGCCCTGAATGTCCCCTCCATGCTGGGGATGAGCAGGGAGTTGATGCGGCAGCAGACCTGCTGCTGGGGTTGCTGGCTATGCTTTTGAGCTGGCCCCTGGGCCCTGTGCTGCTGGTGTCTGATGCAGAGTGGCCACTGCATGCCCTGGTAGCTCTTCGGAATTTTTTGATGTCTGTCTGCTACTCAAATGGCAGTAGTTGAGGTCCCACTGGGCTCAGGAGACTCTGTGTGTTAATGTCATGCAACATTATGTTGTCTACACTCTGGTTTTTTGAAGAAAAATGAGAAGTGAGAGGCAGCTCATGTACTCATGGACCTTCCATGAAAAGATGCCCCTCAACTTGCTCTCTTGGGCAAAGAAATAAAGCAATTTGCAAAAGCTGATTTCACCACCATCATAGTACAGGCTGCCTTTTCACTTATCCTAAGGAGTGGAGGTTGCTCAAATGTGGGTGATATCCAAGTGTATTTTCCTCTCTCGGTTTAAAACAAGCCATGTCTGAAATCAGAAGGTTTTTGCTGAGATCAAGAGATGTTGCTTCTCACCTGCCAGCTATTTCTGCTTCATTTCTTACCACAGAACCTCAAAGTCCCAGCTGAAATACAAGTCCCACTGAGGCAGGAACTGTGCACACCCCGTTGAAGAAAAACATTTGCTGTCTCACAGAGATTCAGATTTAAATACACAATGGTGGGAAGGTAAAAAAAAAAAAAGGTAAAGCCAAGGTAAAGCCAAGTGTTGCTAGGCTGGCTAGTGGCAGACATGGGACTAGACTCTACCTTTGCTGCAGGACTGGTGGCCTCAGGATGAAGCCATACTACTTTGTCCTGGTGTTCTGACTGTGTGGCCACCCAGCCCATGTGGGCTTCCTGCTAGCATTAAGCAACAGCAAAGTATTCACTTGGCCTGTTCAGTCTGGAGAAGAGAAGACTGAGGGGGGATCTCATTGCAGTTTATAACCTCCTCACCAGAGAGGGAGGAGGGGGGGCTGAACTCTTTTCTTTAGTGGACAGTGACAGGACATGGGGGAATGGCATGAAGCTGTCCCGGCAGAAATTCAGGCTGGATGTTAGGAAAAAGTTTTTCATCCAGAGAGTGGTGGAGCATTGGAATAGGCTCCCCAGGGAGGTGGTCATGGCTCCAAACCTTGTGGAGTTAAAGAGATGCTTGGACAATGCCCTTAGTCACCTTGTGTGATCTTGGGGTTTTGTCCTGTGCCTAATGGGAGTTGGACTTGATGATCCTTGTGGGTCCCTTGCAACTCAGGTTGTTCTATGATTACTTTTTATGTATGTATGCATGGTCAGTATTGTTGTTAATGTTGTAATGAATTATAGTTGATTAGGAACTTCAACTGCATAGCACCGAGATAGATTGAAAAGCTGGGAACACCTGTATTTCCAGAAAACACCTGTATTTCCACACAGCATCCCCACTGCTTGATGACTATGTCACATAAATACTTTACATGAGTGGATGTGTTATTTAAAAATGTGAAGATCCCTTGTATAACACGAAGAGGCACAAATGGGGAAATGGTTACCTAATACCCACTGAACGCCCCTAGAATTAAGACTGTCTAACATTTCTGTGAAAGTTGCCCTGTCTGCACTCCTCTCACAGTGCCTTGGTGACAATTTGTGAGCAACACTTTGAGGCTGTTTTTAGTAAGTCTGGTTCCCAGACCTTATTACCCACACCTCAGTTGTCTAGAATTTGCTGTTATTTCAAAAAATGATATATCCAAGAAAAATTTCTCCTCAGTTCTGTTGGTTAGCCCAGAGTTTGATTGTCTACAGCTTACTTTTTAAGTGGCTTGAGTGGTATTTACATAGTTTGGTGACTTGTAAACCACTGAGGGTTTACAAGTGAGGGGTGGTTGTCCTTTCAAGCACCTTGAATTTTTACTCATGCAACTACTGACATTGGGGTTTATTCTTGACTGTGAATAGTTCAAAGGAAAGACTTGGTCTGAGCTTCCCCAGTGGTAAATATTGCATAGCCATAGCTACCTTCACTGTGAGCAGCATGCTATGTTTTCTGCAGTATTTTGTTTTATATTCAGCATTTCTTTCTTTTCTAGCAGCAGTTAGGCAATTTGGGTCCCAAGTCTCACCTTTAATGTATTTTAACACTAATAGATTGCATAACCTTCCTGAAGTAAAAAGCAGGGAGCATGTTACAGCTATTTAGTTTATAACAAAAAAACCTCCACAATCCTAACGGCTGACCAGACCTTTTGGGAAAATCCCTGCTCACACAGCTCTCAAACTGCAGGTGTATGTATTTTGGAGATACTCCATCACACGCAAACCCTCTGCTGCTGCTGGAGACCCTGGAAAACAAAGTTAAATTCTACATTTAAATGCTGAGAGGTAGAGATGTCCTTTTTGGAGGGAATACTCAAAAAAGGTGCACAAACACCCTGAAAACTGGAATGGGGCAGGAGCCAGGGAGCAGCAGCCTGTCCCTTGCAAGAGAAAGCAGCAAATAATGAGTTGATTATAGAAGAGATAAAAGAAAAGCTGACCTCTGCGATAAGCATGGAGGTGGTGGGAACGGTGAAGCAAGAAGGCAATTATCGCAACTCTCTGGAATGAAGTGGGTACAAGAGCTAACGTAGCTGAGCAGTGAATTTCAGCAGCAGCAAAAAAAAAAAAATGGATCAGCACAGCTGCAGGGGTTACTGCTGGAGACTGTATCAGAAAGAAGAAAAATGGATATTGCCTGCAGAGGGACTTGGCACTTTATTGGGCTTCCAGGAGAAGTCAGCTCCAGTGTACACAGGAATTTCTGAGAAGATGATTTTCCAGCTACTTTAGATTCACTGCAAACAGGTTTCAAGTGATAAAATTCTTTGGGGGATATGGGTTATAATGAATGATCTGGTTTAGAAGAGGAAACAAATAGTGGGATGTTGCAATGTTTTAGCAGTAAGAAAGGCATTGTTTCCAGATTTGTATTAATGATAAGGAGTAGGAGGAGAATGGCCAGATGACAGCATTTGTAAATGAGAGAAGTGATCAAAGATCAGTGGCAGTCCCAGGAGGAAGGGTGAGAGCAGTTGGAAAATACTAAATTTCAGCTCTGATTCTCATATCTCTTAGGATGTTTTATAAATTTAATTTTTTCCTGAAGACTTTTCTGGGCACCTCAACTCAAGGCAGTGCATTAAAACTGCATACCTCTGTTATTTAGCCAGCAGATAAATCCAGCTTCACCTGCTAATACCTATGAGCCAGGAGTCAGAGGAGATTGCAATACTTGAGCCTTGTGAGCGATGGCCAGCTGAGGTTATTTCAAGACTCCTGTCTTGAGTGCAGCTCTCACCATGTGAATGATTCTAAGTATGAATCACAACTTGTAAGAACAAAGTGAAGAACAGTATTTGAACTGCATTTTATAAATACAGCCACATGAATAATACTTTGAAAGGAAGAACTTTCTGTCAAGAAGCATCTATATGGAGCACCAGGAAAAAAATTATCTGCTCTGGAGATCTAAATCTGTAGGCAAAAAGAGGCAAAGTAGGAAATCCCAAAACACAAAAAGAATTAGGTTGCTCAACTAACATTATATTTCTCACATGATAATAATTATAAACAGATGCACTATTTGATGCTGTACAGATTTATTTCTCTTCTTAGTTCAGCTAAAATTTCTCAACTATTTCTCTTCATTTGGAGAATAACTGACTTGTTCTTATGACATCCCTGGGCTTATGATCCAAAGCTGAGTGTGATCCTTCAGTCAAAGCTGGATGTCTCTGTGAAATAAGCACTGTGATTTCATCACATCTTACTGTGTTTGAAACAAAAATTACTGTTGAGATGTAATCACCAGGGCTATGCAGAAAATTATGCCAGAGGAGTATAGAGGTTGCTTGTATTCCTTACATTCACTGAAACAACCAACCCAGTGACTCTCTCCTTTACACAATGTCTCTAGGGATGACAAATCCAGAAGTTTTGGAAACACAGAGATTTGTCAGGGAATGGCAAAAGACTTTCCATTTCTAAATCTGCACTCTTTGGAGCAACCTGCTTTGCCACAGGCTTCCTTCCTGTGCTTTCCTTTACCTGCTCCCACTGCCATCACCCCAGATTGTCTCATCTTCTGCATTTATAGATCATTTCAGCTGTTGAGGTGTTCTCTGTGTGAGTTAGCTGGCTTGTTTCACAAAGCTGTTTGATCCAGAGGGATGCCTTGGCACACCATCAGCTTTGCTGCAGCTGGGCTTCACTGTTGGGCTGCTTCTCAAGCAAAGCCCTCCTGTCTCCTTCATCAGCCCCGGCACTGGCAATGCCTTCCTCTAGTTGGGGTGAGGATGCACACATGCTCCCAAACCTCCCAGCTCTCAGTCAGCCTTTCTGCATAGACCTGGAGGAGGACTTCCCTATGCCATGGAGTGAGCAATCTTTCTTTTCTTTGAAGGCACAGATACATGGCACATTTCTCAGGCTTTTCGTGTGACAGAAAATACCTGTCTGTGTACACAAACTGAGTCACCTTCTGCCTGCAATTGCAGTCCTCGTCAGACATTGCTTTAAGTGTTATTCTTGGCATTAATATCTCATTCAGCTCTGCCTCTTCTCAGTGATTATATACTTCAACTCCTCATCTTTATGAGAACAGGCAGCTTTGTACTTAAAATCTGCTTTTATTTTTGCTGCTTTGTGTTTGTGTTGGGCATTTCTGGGTTGGGAAATTGTGTTTTCCCTGTGAACCATGCTATTTCACGCTGCCACTTTGGTCTATGTCTCACTGCTTGGTTTTCCTGAGGATCTAGTCCCAAGCAGAAATGGGAGGTGAGTTCTTGTGTGTTTTGAAAATTTGCAAGAAGTATTTGTTGGAAATCAGGTACTGAGATATTGAATGTGCACATATAGTTAGAAGAGAACATATTAACTGCATAATCCTTTTTGTGATATTCAAAAGAGAACTTAAGTATAAATATTTCCAGTGTTGAACAAGAGCTACTTTAAATCATTCAGTCACTCCATATAGACTGCAGCTCACTCAACAGCAAAGCTTAGGCCTGCTCCAACCTCTCATCAATAGTCAATACAGGATTGCTCTACCATATTCACTGTTTTTCTCATGCTGCCATTTTTTACCCCTCTTGGCCAAGTCCTTTTTCTCCAGCAGGGCAACTAGTAAACAACCAGTACCTTACTTTGATTACTTGACTTGATTCATTTAGTCTTTACATGTAATCAGGTGAAAATCTAACCCTTAGTGGAGCATCAAGAGGTTTTTTGTATGGGTAACATCTTTTGATGATTGGGGCCAGGCTCTCATGGGCATCTTGCCTGGCTCTGTTATCAGAGTTACACCAGGAAAAGGTTTAGTACAGGCTGTAAAAACTAAACCTTGATTCAGCCATGAGGAATGAGAGAGAGGTGGCTGCTTAAAACACCTCATGATGAAGTCAGATGAAGCCATTTCAGTACTCACTCAAGTACTTCATGTTATCAGCATGGGCTACTATGAATGTATTTTTCTCTTGGTTACAAGCAGCAGGAGCAGCCAGATCAGAGATCACTAGGTAGATTCCCCATCCTTATTTGCCCCTTGAGGACAGCACTGGGAGAAAGGGTGATCCTTCATAGGGGCCATCGTCCCCGTGGCCTTACCCCTCTGCCCTTGCACACAGGAGAAAAATAAACCAGACACAATTGGCTGGTGATTTGTTTTTCAGCCCAGTAGTTCTGACTAGAAGACTCTCCATGGCCAGAAGCCAGTTAGCTGCCAGCAAAGTATTTGCGTGAAGACTCACATAACATCTTCTGGCTGACAAACCACATTATATGTCTGTCTCCATGCCCAGGAGTAAGCATCTAAGTTCTTTGCATGGTTTAGTGAGCATAGTAGTGTTTGGGAGACAGTTGGACTTGATGATCTCAGAGGTCTTTTCCAACCATAATGATTCTATGGTTCTATGATTCAATGAATACACTGAGTTACTGATAGCCAAAATTGTAAACTTTTTGTGGTGGTGGTGGTGGTGGTGCTCTCCAAGCTAGCAACCAAGATAGAGTTGGTGTCATGGACCCTGAGATGGGGAAGGGATTCCATCTAAATTACTGCTGCTTGGGTGACTTGCTGACACCAGAGTCCCTAAAAATTGGTTTAGCAGTGGGCAATATCCGAGCCAAAAAATAGCAGATCAGCAGCTGCTAGAAGCAGAAACTCCTTTGCAAGTTCTGGTCCTCTCTGATATCACCCAAGCTGCTTTCCTGACTTTTAGCAGTGGCTTTTTTGTTAATTAGGTCATGTGCATCCATTGTGTTTGAAGTGCTACACGATCGAAAAGGAACAGTGTTTTGTGCCCGAGTGTCTTTTCACTTCCTAAGTCTCATATTTTCTTTGCTCTCCAGGTTATGCTGAGATGGAAGGAGGGACTCGGAGAGGGAAGATTAACCTTTTGCTGGCCACAATTCTTTCCCTCTTATCAACAGAGGATTTGGCAACCCACCCCCCTCCCATCAAGCATATCTGTCTGAATTGCTGAAAGCATAATGCTCCCATATGAGAGATAAGTAAGTGAGCTCTCTTTCTTTTCCATAGGGATGAACTATAGTGTATGCAGATTATTAGGAGAAGGAAATAATATCAGAGAAAGGTGGCTTTCTTAAAAGGCATCAGTAGCATTAGTGTCATGTGTGAAGCACCCATTTGTGACAACTGTACAGACCTTTCAATGGAAAATTGTGCTGTGCTACCTTTTAAAGTATGAAATGCTAATTTTAGATTTACAGTTTTTGAACTGGAGGGCTGCATTTTGCATGGAATTTTGTTTAATTTCCCAGTGAAAAAAGGCATTTGAAACACAACTGCCTACAGCCAACTGTCAACAAAAATCAACTGTAATCACACACAGCCTGTCACTGATTTATGTGGTGATGTGGTAATCTTCTCAATTTAGCTGGATATTTCTTCTTCATACCAAATAGCTGAAAGTCTTGCTAGACATTTATGAATATCGGGAGGTACTATTAGGATGATAATGGGGCAAGATTAAAGAGGTGTTCACTAGTTCAAAGTGCCAGTTAAAGAGACAGTGAATCAAGAGGTGTAGATATATATGGCCCATTGGTATAAGTGAACTTTATATTTCCAGAGTTGCTTCAGATTTGGACGACAGCATATTGCAATCCATCTGCCATGAGAGCATCTTTCTAAAGGGAGACTGGGAGGAGCAGCTCTGCATAGTTTTTCCCCTAAAAAATCTGCTTTTGTTTAGCAGGGAGTGGGTTGAACATCTTAAGTACTGAAGATGAAGCAAATGGGTATGGGTGGTGTTGTGGCAAACAGGATGTTGGGACTCCTCACTCTTTTCTCCAAAGGCCTGAGCCTTAGATGTGGTCACTTTGCACCAGGCTGCAGCTCAGTGAGGAAGATATCACACTCTGCCTGTTACAGCTAAGAAAAGTAATTGGCTTCTTGTAAAGAGCTAGAACTAATGCAGACAAAATGATACTGCAAGACTTGAGATGCAAATAAAGACACAAGTTTGTGTTTTACAAAAATGTATAATTTACCAGGCATTTCATTATGCTGTATAAAAAGGCAGAAATGATAATTGAAAATAAAAGCGGCTGCCTAGCTACGGTATATGCTGCCAGTGTTACTGGAAATAGGAGTGCTTTCTTGCTGAAGATAGTTAAAATTTTGATACAACTTCTGTCTGCAGATTTGTGTAATGTATCTTGTTAAATTTGTTTTAAATTTGGGGTATTTGTTACAGAGAAGCAGGCAAAACGTGAGGATCTGTCTGTATTTATATATGTAGCGGTTTATACAATCACATTCATTATTAACAGTGTGTTGTGCAGAAGCACACATCTGCAAAGTCTAAGTGAGGATGCGTGTTGCTGAGCTTATTTCAGAGCAGGCAAGGTAAACCAGTTACCTTGAAGGTGTCCAAAGATATTCCATTGCAAACTTTTGTCTTCCAGGGAACATGGTTACAAATAAAAACATACCCAAGTAATGTTGAGTTATTTTCCCCTTAAGCAAAGGGAACTCTGAGCTGCCATTTTTCTTTGCATACAAAGATGGAGCTACTTGGTGATGCTGAGACATACTGGAAGAGGAGAAATGGAATGCATTTGGTGTGTGTTTAGACCAAGTTTTCAAAATTATCTTTTTTTTTTTTTCTTTTCATTTGGACATATTTTTTATCTGTAGACTTAGCTGGGGTGCATTGTTCAGATAGTCATGGTTATGTTTGGATGTGTCAGGCCCTATGAATTCACTTGGCCTTGAAGCAAGCAAACTCATCATGAGTAACGAAAGAAAAGGAAAATAATACCTGATACAGAATGACTTTAAAAATTATTAATATCTGTTCTTTCCCTCATGATTTGCCTCCAGACTTTTCCCTTTTCAAAATAGTTTCCCATTAGCAGTTGAACTTTAAATAGCTGGTACTTTGATGGAACTTGTGCTCTGAAGCCCAAGGTAACATTATTATTATTTTTATTGTTGTTATTATTATTTGATAAAAGCAAGTTTCATTTTTGACAAGTTCAAAACCCTAGACAAATACAGAAAAGTTGTGCCTTCAACCACACCTAGTGTATTCAAATTGGCCACTTGAAACACAGCAACATTTGCCAGAGACATTTTGAAATTCTTGAGACCACAGCAGTGTAAAGAGCACTGTTGAGTTCCCATCCAATAACTGCTCACAGAGGTGTGGGTCCTGTGCAGAGCATTGTGGAGGGGATTTGCAATTATGAAGGAACAGGATATCGCAGGGATGCAATTGACTGCCACTAAGTAGCTCAGTAACTCCCAGGGGCCTCCACTAAGGTTCTCAACACCTCATCTCAGGCAGGAGATTTTCTTTCTTCAAAGGCTTTTATTAAAAACCAGCTCAGGTAAATGCTGACAATAAGCAAGCAAACCTGTTGAGCCCCAAGTCCACAACTCGCCAGGCAACAGGATGCTTCTTCGTGACATTTAAGAAAGCTAACAGCTGAAGAAAATATTGCATGTTTTACCCTTTCTACTTAAAATAACACAAAAACTGCTGCTCTTGCAATTGCATTTAGGTTCATTTTTAGCAGACTGTCCCTACCTCCCATCCCCAAGGTCTCCAGGCTGCCAGCTGCCTCCTGATAAAGGAGGCCTTTTTCCATAGTACCCTGGCCAGTCCCCACTCCAATTCCCTGACCAGTATTTAGAAATAACCCAAAGTAGCTTTATCTACCTCAGTGGCAGATCCACCCTGGGATTTAGGGTATGCTGGGTCAGGGCCTGAGAGCTGAGCTGTCAGGGTGTGGCTGTAGAGCAATTGCACCCAATATGCTAAAGGAACTTAATCCATATATCTCAAACACCTGAGTTGCTGTTGCCATAGTTTGAACTTTTCTTTGCTCCTGGTGCGTGAAGCTTTACTGCATGCTGCTTCACCTTTCCTCTGAACATCTCTGTCTACCATGTGAGTCTCCTTGTCCTGCGCTACCCTGAACTTTAGGTAAGTCTTTCTGTTCTTCTGAAGTCCTAAATCTTTGTAGTATGACAGTGCTTCAAGGCTTGTTTGTGTTTATATGATGAGTAGAAAAAGTTTGATGGTTGTAGGACCTCAAGTTGCTCCTTTCTGTGGTTGTTGCAAGGTGGAGTAGTTGCTTGATGTGAAACATGATGATTTTGTCTTTGTGTGGTGAGAATTTTTGGTTTTTTTTAAACTTTTTAATCCCTCTTGCTACCCATATTTACTCCCCACTACATGATTGTGCTTTGTTGGCGTGTTTAACCTTTAGACACCTGTCTGCATGTTTTGCCTCTCTTCTGAGCTTTCACCTAACTGATTATCTGTAGATAGAGCTGAGATTTGATGGGAGTTGGTGCTTCTTAAGAAAGTCAGACATCTTTGATTTTCTGTCAAAAGAGTGGATGATGATTTTGTTTGTAATGGTCAGATGTGCTTTATGGTCTTTGCAGTACATGAACTCAAAATTGTCATGGTCTTTTGTCAGGCAATGCTCCTAATTGAGTATGTGGGTTTTACCCCTGGTAAAAACAGAGATTGCCCTGACTTTCCACTTTATTCTGTGTCTGTTCTTCGAAGGAGGGTTAGGGGAAGCTAAAGGTGTATCTTTTCCTCCAGTGCTGCAGTTTCAGAGAAACCTGGCAGTATGACAATAGGCTTTAGGTGTCCTGGCTAATTAATGTGTGAGCTTGTGGTCACAGCTGAACTTTGTTACAACACTTTGGAGTAAATGAGGGCTGCAAAGCACTGGGAAGTGACCAGAACCTTCAGTGCCTTTTGAACCAGGCTCTGAATTAGCTCTGTCTGTGCTAAGAGGTGGAAGGAGGACTGTTAATGTATGCCAGGGGATAAAGCTGCTTTTGTTGCCCACTGAAAGAGTTGGCAACCTCAGCTTGAATGTCTGAGTCTGTGTCAGGTGCCCCATTATGGGGACTTTAATGGCTCAGGGAAGGAAGGCTTATATGGCAACTCCTTCTCCCCATTGAGAATCCTTCCAGTTGTTTCACTGGCAGTGTAATGCCGTCTGGGGTTTAAGACATAAGAATGCACATGTGTATAATCCACAGGTATAATTGAATGTGTATACAAATCCACACTAGGTACCCCTGTGCTACCTCCCCAGCATGCATAAGTATTCCCTGTATGCCTGTGTGTTCTCTGCAAGCTATACTACACATTAATAAGGCAATTCATAGATTGCATTTGAACATACTGTATGCAGACAATGCTCCAGGTACTGATTTTTTTTGTGCGTGTGTGTGTGTGTGTAAATCTTGAAATATGGCTGATATGGTCCACTGCAAAATGAACCTATATTGGAAATGGCAAAATTGTAATGTAAAATATACTGGGGTCAGTGGGGTGTGATGTTTTTTGCATACATTTTTTCTCCCTTGACCCATGCCATTCTCCTGCATATAGGGGAAAAAAAGCTTCATCTCACACAGAAATGTGATGTCCTTTACTGCCAGAGGCTGTTGCTGTTTTAAATGAGGAAAAAGCACAATGCATGAAGAAGGAAAATTAAAGCATATTCATTTTGGAAATTAGATACGGTGTCAGGAGACTCTCTGGAAAAAGCAGGGTTTGAATGGAGTACCAGACTACAAGACAGTTCACTGAACTTTTGACCACTATTTATACTGTGGGAGCTTTTGAAATGGGAAGACAGCAAAGTATTTTATAGCTGTTTAATAGTGGATTGTGGTTTTTACTAGACATTTATCTTCTCTCTGAGTGTATATAAGATAAGTAAACATTATATAATGTAATTGCATTGTGTTGGAAGTGCTTTAATTTAGAGTTGGTTTATTTTTCCTGTTTGTGGTACATCTCATCTTAAGCAGAGCAGCCACCCGCCTCTGCAAGCAAGTGCTGTTGCCACGTGAGTGCCTGACCCCAGCCTAGATGCAATGTGTAACTGGGATCACCCCTGGGATCTAACACAGGTTGTCATATTGGGCAAAAATACGTCTAAAGCAGGGAGAGCTGTGGCCCTGCTCTGTTTGGGAAGCTCAAGTAACTTCTAGCTCCAGGCCTGACTTAATCTATGTCTCATTTCTATATAGTGAAACTAATTTTAATCTCATATAATGGCTTCAATCCCTCTTTAGTATTCCAGGTACACTGAGCAATGTACCCTTCCAGGGTTGGAAGCTATCTCATTATAACTGTAATGATGCATCACTAGGCAGACATGCATGAATGAAACGCTGTTTGCAAAACCAAAAAAAGGTGTTTGGGGTATTTTTAGGTCCTATTAACTTGGGTTGTTGCTCATGGAAATAATGTGGAAAGATCAGGTTTTTATCATAATCTGGCAAAATGTGATCTTGGAGCAGTTTTAGCCCTTAGTCAAGATTTTTCTTTCTCTTCTCCCTTTTCTTTCCATCTGCATAAACATAGCTTGAGTTGGCACGGGGAAAGTTGTATTATGGTGCTGGGTGTCAGAAGGGCAATCTGAGAGGGAAGTGCTCTGGAGAAGGAGCTACTGCTATCAAACTAGCCATCTCCTATAGCTGAATGTTCAAATGGACTTTTGCTGTACTGTGATAGCTGTGCATGGTGCTACTTTCCTTTTTTTTTTTTCTTTTTTGATCATCTCTTTGTGGTGATTATAAAACAGATCTGTTACTACTTAAGACCATGAAATTGTGATGCATTACAATAGAAATCTTTTTTTTTTTTTTAATATGTCATATTAGGAAAAGTTGAAGCTGATGGACATCCATTGCGTAGAAGTTTTGTCTTCTGTTGGTTAGCCTTCCTTATAGTATAGCCTATATGGGAAGGGAAAAAAAAGATTCTCCTTCTGCTATGGAAGATGCTTTTCTTCCTTGGACCAGAAGCTCCTCTCCTATCACTAGCCAGTAACAACCCTTCTGTTCATCCTTATGTCAAAGCCACACTACTGAGCTAATAGAGATCGCTGACAATTAGAGATGAGCTGAAATGATTTGGCAAACTCTGAGTGCTTGTGAACCTGAGAGTGTTCTCAGATCCCTTCGAGCCTGTCGACTGTATTGCCAGCTATGCGCATCCCACGTTCCCTGTCCTAATGGGAAGAGCAGTTGGGATGTTGAGGCCAGCTGGACCTGGAGGTTGGAGAGAGTGAGAGGGGGAGTCTATCAAGATGCATCTCTTCCCTGCTGAGAGATGCTTCTCTTCCCTGCTTCCTCCTGGCTGCTCTTTGTTGCTTCTTCTTGCCAAGTCATCGCCAGCACTGTCAGGTTTCTTCTCCCTGTGTGAGATGGATGTGACAAGATCCCAGATTACTCTCTGTCTTTTGCTTGTGAGTAGCTAGATGGTCCATATCTGGAGAGACAATGTGATGGACAATGCATAACATAATGTTTTAAAAGGAATACAAATTCCATATCAGCACACACCTCGTCAAGTTTTCTGTTTGGTTTGTTTCCTCTGTGTTGTAATGGCTATCCTTCCCCTCTTCCACCCCTAGAGTTATGAAGCATTTCTTTCTTATGCTTCCCAGTTGTCCAAGACAATAGCATGAAATATCCTGAGATCCTGTTTATGCCAAATCTTTATAGGGGAGGTGGTAGTTTTTGTATGTTTTCCTTACTCTTTATTCAGTCTGAGACTGGTTGAAGATAACCATTTGAAACAATATCCCAAGTAACCACTGCTGAAAAAGTAACTTACATTACCATACCCAAACCCCAAATCTCAAAATTAAGAGTATGTAATGGGATGGTCTATCACTAGAAAACATGGTTGGCTGATGGGTAAGATTGGCCAGCAGCTTGTCATCAGTAGCATGAGTTCTTGAAAGACTGAATTTATCTTCTATGCTCATTGTAGATCTGCACCAGCCAAGGAAGTTTTCATTCAGTTCTGAGTAGCTATCTGTGGTAGTGTGGAGTGAAGCTGGTTCCCAAGCCTCATTAGGGAGCTGTGCTGCAGGAAAATTGCTTAGGGAAATTTTATAAATCATTTGAGTCCCGTGAAACTGAAATTAAGAGGTGTATTTTCTTTCTTTTCTTTCTTTTTTATTCTCTTTCTTTTTCATCACATTGTGGAAATCTGTACTTCAGCATTCCCATCTACCAGTGTGTCTGATATTCGTGGTTGACTTTGGAAGTATCTTAGCCTTAAGTCCAGTAAAACTTTTAACCTGCACCATGAGCAAACTCATGTCTGTTCAGTAGTACTGGTGAAGAGCAACAGATGGACAAAACCTAGAAATTAGAAAATTTCAATTTGCATTTTGCAGACATAGGAAATATAACTGTCTGGTCTCTAGAAACACAGAGAAGGACCATGCTGACAGTTGCTGATCTTTATCCTACATGACTGCACATGTTTTGCCACAGAAAAACATACAAAACCAGACCAGAGCAAAAGCACAAAGGTAATCAAACAGAAAAATGAATGCCCTGTCCTCATCATTTGCATCATAGACCATGTGAACCTCTTAGACACAAATTCTTTGTGTGTGTGAAGAGATAACAGATCCACATTAATTTTAGAGCCAGTTGCCATTCTTTATTAATAGAAATATAATGTAGTGCCAATGCCAAGTCCTGCCAGCCTTTCCTTTTTATCTTCTCCTTCAACAGCATCGAAGGATCACAGTATCCCCCAATCCCTATTTATTTAAGAGCTACTTTTTAAGCCAGAGGACAACAATGGCACCTTATCATGGCTGAGGTGATGCTGTCCTCTCAGCCAACACTGTAAATATCACTTGGAAATTTTTCTGAGGCTAAAAATAGTTTCTGTGGAATAATGCTAATTTAATATAGTTACATAAATGGAATAGAATTGAATGAATGGCGGTAGATTTGCGAATAATTTGCAAATGGAAGCAGTGATAGAATTTGTCAAATAATGTGTTCTCTATTAATAGTTTGCTCTGCTCTGTGTAGCTGCTGAGTGGTCTTGGTTCTCCATTTGGGTTTTTTTTTGAGGAAAAACTGGATTCTTTTTATTATTTTTGTTATTTTTTTTAGCTCTGTCCTTTTTTCTATTCCAAGAGCCATTGTTTTCTTTTGAAGTGGATGAAAGATGAATTCAGGTTACGTTTTGACATTACAATGAAATTGTCAATAGAAATCAATGACTTGCTACATGATGAGTTAGGGTCTATAAGGCAGCCTAACAGTGTCCTTATATCTTCAGCCTCCTTCATTGTGCTACCCTCCTCAGGAGCCATGCAACTGTACTGTTATAGAAAGGTGTTGTCATCGTTAAGGGGATTATAATGGAGTTTAATAAACTGAAGCTGAGGCATGGAACCCTAATATCGGCAGCACTGTTATAAAACTGCATATTGTCTGTAGAGCCCAGTATTTGTATCAGCATTTATTGACCCTCGAGAGGTAATATAAACAGAAGAGACAGGGGTCAAAGAGCTCACCTTCAGCTACTATGGATGGGCATAGAGTGAAGCAGGTTTGCACACTCTGAATTGAAATACCACCGTGTCAACTCTGTCCTCCCAAAGACCTCGGCTTACTTGCCCACAGCCGCTTTATGATGTTCATAGGGGAGCAGCAACAGGATTATTTAGCCTTGGGGAATGTCAGTGTGGGAAACATGGTGTCACTACCCATGAAGGCACTGGTGTCACCCAGATGCTTTCTAGTGAGGTTTGTGTTGAGTGTGTGCTGTGCAAATGATCCCATGCTGATGAGTTACTGAATGCTCTAAGAACACTCTTTCCTAATGAAATAAGGATGTAGCCAAAGCTCCTGATTCATAGACCAGGAGTCTGTTTGCCATTTACAGCCTGTTCACTTGGGTCAGCTTGGATCTGTCTGTCTTTTCTGTCTGTCTGAGCTCCAGCCATGCCACTGCAACTGGGAGAACTAGGAGGAGCAAATGTCCTGACCTGGCCTGACTTGGCCTGGAGAGTTGTTTTCTTCACCCAGAGGGATGGCAGAAGCCAGTTTGCTCCCCTGTATCACCCTCAAATTCAGCCAGATTGTAAATTATGCAATCTGGCTTCAGACCCTTTCTGGAACAGAAGTGCCTTTAGCTTAAACTAGTTCAGCCCTGGAAAAAGGTAACAGAAGTTGTTTATTATTATTATTATTATTAATTTAAAAATAAAGAAAAAACTCAAAGAAAATGATTTATAACAAGATACAGAAACAATTTATTCTCTCTCTCCATAGATTAGAGAGGTGGTACTTGGAGCAGCTTGTTAAACAGAAGTGCTTGGCCCCTGGCCTTGCACTGCTGTTTAATGATCCACTCTTCATGTGCCACCTCTCTAATCCATGGAGACATAGGTACAAATTGTATCTATAATGTTATATTACTTAACTGTATAATGTATTATAAATCATAGAATTGCATCCCTACCTTGTAATTGGTGAGATGTGTTGCATGAGAAATCTCCTAATTCAATATAAAGTGGTTGCTCTTATGCATAACTGCCTCTCTGGATCAAACCAATTCAGCCCAGAAGTGGTGAGGGGAAAGTTAAAGGTATTTTAATTAAAATAAAAGAAAAAAAAGGAAGGCAAAAATATGACTTTGCATGGCTTTATAGGCCCCTCATTGGCTTTATAGACTCCAGTCCTCAAACGGCTGTTTAATAGTGCACTGCTCCCAGGGAACTTATCTCTGCAGCAGGAACTGGTCTATAGTATGTCCTGCCTCCTCTTGGACGATGCCTCCCTGTGCTCCACTTGCACTGGGACTTATCCTCACATGTGGTGGTCTTCCCTTCTGTGGTGGGGACTTCAGCAGCCTGTCCCATGCTGTGTACCCAGTGCTATTTATGGTGCTTATCATGGTGATGTTAGAGCACTCATGCACCTAAGGTCCAAAGTAAGACCCATGGTTTATTTCCCCCACTTAAAGCCAATGTCTTGTCCATGGATAGTGACCAGAGAAAAACATGGTTTCAAGAGAGACTTAAAACTATCAAAAATATCCTTATTTTGTAACATATTTTCAGTAAAAGAAATATTTTTCTTGCTCCTGATAGTAATCCACTAATGTCTTAAAGCAGATTGAGTGATGGGCTGTGTGATTCATTCTGTGAAGTTGTTACTACAGATGTCTTCCCCCTCCCAATAAATAACTTGCTTTAATAAATAATAAATAAACCCTGAGACTATTCCAGACAAACTATCCTTAATTAAAGCTTGTGACACTAGAACAAGTTATGTCTCTCTTCAATTAGAAAATGCACTTGTGGCAGAACAAAAGGAAATTCAGAAGTAAGAGTTTGTCTAAACTCATGATGGGAATAGGCCTTAATGCAGGCAAAGAAAATAGCTTTAGTTTGGTTTTTAGTGAAGCTTGTCTCTGGGATTAAGGACTCTGTGCAGGGACAGCAGAATGATGGATCTCTGCAGCCCAGCCACAGGCTCTAACAGGGCTGCTGGCATTGAACTTGCTGGACAAAATCCTGTTGTTCTCATATGGTTTCCAAAAGTGCTAAACATAGCAGTCAGGTATCTGAACTCTCCAAATATCCTGGAAATCACATACAATCAGTACTTATTTATTATTACTTTTTTCTTCTGCTTAATTTTGGCCTAATAAAAAAATATTTAGGAAACCTATTCTCTCATCACACTCCTTCTGCAAGAAGAAATCTGGTAAGCTCAAAAGGGAGAAGAAAGAGAATTAAACTCTCTTGACTTCTTGATGACTTAAGCTAGTGCAAATTTGCATTGGGCATAGGGAGGGGTACAAGTTAGTCTCATTTTCGGAGGAAACATTGTGGGATGTGTTGATGAAGCAAAGTACCTACTCAGCCATCCCCATCTCCTCCTGCAGTCACTGAGCAGCCTGAATTACTGACTCAGAAAAGTTACTTAAAATTTGTTGCTGCCTTATGTAAAAAGGCAAGGCAAAAAACTCCCTTTGTGAAGTGAATGTGAGGAGGTGGAGGGTTGTTTCTCCTTGGGTTTCTATGCAGCAGAAATGCTGCAAGTTGATACCTTTTACTAGGCCTTCTGGAGACAGGAAAGAGTTAAACTGCTTGTGTTCAAAATTTGTTTTGCTTGGCTAATAATAAGTAGCAAAAACCTGAGAGATTATACTTTTGTTTGTAAACAAGGCATTTGTGGTTTTGATTTAATTTGAAACTGGCATAAAAGCAGGGGATGTACAAAACTGATGCTTGCTCCTGCAGGAGGCCTAAAATGTTGATGTGCTGGTTCCTTCTGCTCTTCAATTTATTTCTCTGTTTAGATCTGTGGTACCCAGGTTTCCTTCCTGCTCAAGTTGTTTTGCTTTCACTGAGTATGAATTGCCTGCAAAGTGAATGTGTTGTGATACACTTCCTTCTCATCTCCTCTTTCTAGTTAGTTTTACTTGTTCTTACAAGTGAAAGCCTGGGATGGGGAACAAGAGAAAAAGTCATTCATTACTGATTTCTCTCTGAAACATCCAAATAATTATGTAAAGTGGAGCAAAGTATTTTTCTATCCTGTGACCAGCTGCAGTTCACCTGTCCCCTCCTGAATACCCAATGCCATTCCCCTGCACACCTCAGGGCACTGGAATTTCCCCCTCAGGTTGGGCAGGAGCTGGGGTTCAGTCCTTCCTACCAGTGACTCCGAGCAGAGGAGGTGCTGCTTAGCAGAATGGGGTTGTGTGATGGGAAGTGAAGGGCAGGATGAACAAAACAAGAGGGGGAAATAAAAAGCTCTTTTCTCTGTGAGCTCTAATCAGTACTCACATCATACATTTGTAAAAATTACTGCCTAACAGGTGAAAAAAATCTATTTCTCTGGCAGCATGCACTTTCTCTTAAATCAGTCCAATGCAGTAGGGCTTTTATTTTTTCCCCCCTCTGACTTCTCTATTTATTTGCTTAACATGATAACAAACTTGCCTTTTCCTGGACTGAAAGGTGTTTTGCCTTCCTCCTTTCCCCATGCTGTGGGATTATTGTGAGTAGGGTGTAAATGCAGATTCATTTAGTGGAGTGTTTTTATATACATGGCTGCATAAAATTAGGAAGTAATGATTTTGAGGATGAAAGGTATGGTCAGAAACTTTTTAATATGGTATGAAGTACTTGCACTGAGTACAGACCTTTCTGACCATCCAAGACCTCCATACTGAACATAAAATAGCAGTAAATGCTGGAGCAGGTTAAGCTATTTCTCTATAGTAATATGTGTCTACTGGAGTTTCAAATAACCCAGAGTAGTTTGAAACATTTGGATATTCTAGTCTGTATCCCTTCTGTATGTAGAAAGTTGATGGCAGGGCAGCATCCTGAACTTTGACTCCTTGTAAAAGTTTAAATTGCTGCCCTGCTGGGCTGAGTGAATGCTAATTACTTTGTCTCTTACAATACGTCCAGACTACTTATTTAAAAAAAATTCCCTGAAGACACAGCTTTTGCATGCCAAATATATTGCACTTCACAAACCACACAAAACAGCCAGCCTGTTTGCATCCAGCCCGTGCTACTGCAAATTTGCTGTTGGGCAGCCTTGAAGAATAATTTCAGTTTTGCACTACTTGGGTGAAAATTTGCCACAAAGTCAAGCAGCCTCTGCTTGGGTACTGCCTGTGATGGCAGCTGCGATGCACAAAAGCCATCCATGGTCCTCCTAAGACCACAGAGCACGTCCCCCAAAACAAAGACTGTCTCAAGGCTGAATCTATGTATGTTTGAACTGAGCAGAGTTTCTTGCAAGCAATTAGGAGGCTTTTCTGGGCTCCTACCAGGGTGGGCATCACTCAGATGTATGCTCAAAATAAGGACAGCGCTGGAAACCCTGAAACACAGGACATGGGCAGGCTGTATATCTTCCTGGAGACACTCTACATCTTTAATGCTTCCTAGATTGCCAGAGTCTAATAACAATTCTGTAATAACAATATTAATTACCAGGGAAGCTGAAGTTCACTCATGGTTGTTTGGTTCCTTTTAGCAATCATTAAGCACAATTAGAAGATCAGAACTGATGAGCTCCTGGCAGTGATGTTCTCTATACAGGCCACTCATTGTGCCTGTGCTGCAGAGTGAAGAGCTGTGGGCAAGTGTGGCTTTTTGTGGAGTTCATGCTGCAAACATGTCATCACTGTATCCTGAAAGAAAAGATAAAAGGAAAAAAAGAAAAGAAATCCCCAAAGATAATAGACCTAAGCAGGAACGGACAAATCATTCCAGGAAGCAAGAATCTAAACAAAAGTTAGCCCCTGACACCCCTGCTTCTGCTCATTTCTGACTTGTTAGCATGCAAGTTTGCCTGAGCACAGATCTGAGAGCAAACATAAAAGCCACTTTTTGGCTATTTGGACATTATATTATTCCTAAAAACAACAACCTAAAATTTTCCTGAGCTTTGGTGGCGAGCACACAGGGGTTGTGGCCCCATTTATTCTCTCACAGACCTTGAATCTACTAGAAAGTGGTTATATATAGTTTTTCCCCATATAGAAAGAGTAAAGTTGTTTATTTTTAGCCAGAATAAACTTGTCCAGCATGATGATGACAACTGGGATTTAGTTCTTATCCAAATGTGCTTGGGATGCTAAGCTTTGGGGAGGAGCTGTAAGTTTAAGCCCACAATAAACACTTGTCATAGAAGATGGTCTCAGCCTAGTGTCTGGAAGAGCTGCACAGTTCAAAGTAATTTGGGATGTTTTAGCCAAGTCATCGTCCTTTGTGAAGGCAGCCTTGGAAATAAGTGCTAAAGTGTACCAACTGAGGGGAATTCAGACAACTGCTAGGAGCCAATGTTTGTATGTCTCAGGCTGGAGGGTTTTTGTACTCTGGGGTGATGCTGTGGCCCCCTCAAAGCCACTTGCAAACCCCCATCCCCTGGTTTCAGAGCAGCTGAGGCTTTATGGTGCCCTGTGGCTCTCCCAGGACCATGTGAGGGGATGAGAGAGTGTGCAGCTAGCACTGCACACGGGGCTAAGGGAATATTTTGGAAATAGGTTAAATCAAAGACATTCCTGACATGCTAACCACCAAATGTTTTTATGTATGGAATGTCTTTTATGGAGGGAAACAGCCTGCAAATAATTAATTAGGGAAAGTGTATGTGTGTGTGTGTGTATGTGTGTGTCAGGGGGACACCTTAAAAAATTTCATAATACTTAAGACTCAGAAAAAGTGTCACCAAATAAACAAACAAGAGTATTCATTAGGAAAAAATGTGCTTAATTTCAGACCAGGGATGTGGAAGTGCCGTGAGAGTTGTTCTCAGAGAATTTTTAGCCCAATCAGAAACAAGAGAAGATCACAATTATTATGGGAGCCTGTTCTTCTGAGAATGCCAACCCAGTTTTGTGGACCCAAGAGGTCTGAACAATCTCAAATCAGGTCTGGCTGAACAACTATTCCTCTCGCTGCTGCTTATGCCAAGTGAGACGTGAGGTTTCTTGTTACTGTTCTCAAAATCAGCGTAATGTTTAACCTTTGAGACTCTCCTGAATAGAAAGACAAGGGAGAAGCATGTTTATTAGGGCTATCTGTACTGATCAAAGGCTTTAAAATCTTACCTGCAAGTAAAGCTTGACTCCAGAAAATTGACTGAATTAGCTGAACTAGTTTTCTTATGGGGCAGGGTGGTGGGGTTTGGAAGCATCACGTACCAAGAGGACTCGTGATGTTCTGGCCATGATTTAGCTGATTAAACATGTCCATTACATTTATAGACCCATAAAGAAAATCATCAGACTGTGCACCCCAGCTCCTCCCTGAAGGAGCTTAGGAAAGGTCTCCCCATGGCTTTTCCTGGCTTGTGTACTGTAGCAAATACTGAGCTGGCAAACTCTTTGTGGATGCCTCATCCTCAATAAGCAGTTGCTTGAGGAAGAGCTTGCATCCTGCTCTGCACAGGTATTAAACAGGTACTGATTTCTTGTCAACCAGGGGTGCTTTAGTCATGTGCCTGTATCGCAGGCAATGCTGTGGTGGTACTGGAATTAACAACTCAGTGTTTCAGATTACTCCCTAGATTTATTACCTTCTGGGAAAAGAAGTTATTTCTAGACCCTCTGCCAACCCTCAATTTCTAGTAAATGAGAATATACTAGTTCTGGGACTTAGGATGCTTTATGAAAGGAGAAAAAAAATGATGAAGGAAAAATGAATTTGATCTGAGACAGAAATTCAGACAAAGGATTACCCGTGTTGTTTGAACAGACAGTGCATAAACATTACCTTATATTAGAAGGAACAGAGACCTGCAACATGCAGGAAACTACTTTATCCACAAAATAAAACTAGGCCCATTTCTGCTTATTCAAATACCACCCACAACTTTCTGTGGAAAGATCATATGCAGAGCATATTTTGAAACATTATTAGGGATGCATAAAGTACAGTATTAGTCAATTTTATATGCTCAGTTGCATGAAATCTGTGTGTTTAAAAAATATAATAATTTGCATTTCATGGCTTTTGATAACCTCAGGAGTGCACTTGAAATTCAGCACATGCCCACAGCACCTCCCAGCTCACCCCATTTTTAACTGAAGACCAATGGTTTCTATTAAGGGATCAGGCAGGGACTCTGACAAGCCAGTCAATAACTATGTGAGGTTACTTCATTAATGCTATAATGGCTGATAGAGTGAGAGGCAAAAAACAGGTTCCTGACAGCAGCAAATGAAAATGATAGAGATTCCTGAAGCAACATGCCTTTCCTTTGTCATTGTCTTTTGCTTGGCTTATTCAAAATGTGGCATTTATGTATTCAGCTTTGATGAATGTTGCAGGCTTTAAGTACTTTTTCCATCTCTAATGCAGTGCCGATTGCACATTGTTCTTTCTTTCTCTCCCTCTCTCTTTTTTTTCCCCCCCTTTTTTTTTTCCCTATAACCTCTGCTGTCAAGGCATTACAGGCTGAAGGGTTGCAGGCACTGGCTAAATAGCTTTTTTGCTGTAAACGGTGAGGGTGACGGGACAATGTATCATGAGCGCTGGCGGGGTCATGCAGTGAGTGGGTGGTGGAGGCTGAAGCTGTGGTAAGGTTGGTGCAGGAGTTCCCACCACCACAGCCCACTGTGAGAGCAGGTCTTTGGGCATGAAAAGGCACTGACTCACCACCTCATGCATTACTAGGGTGGTTTATAGGACCTTGCTGGTGTTATGGGGCCCTTCTGCAGCATGCTCCCTAGAACTTTCCCCAGGACAAGCGAAGGCTCCATCCCTGGTGTCCCAGAGCTGCTCCTGGTGTGCCTATCCCTCAGCACCCTGCTGAGGTGTCCCCTCCGGCAGCTGTCACAAGATGGTCCCCAAAAGGATGTCACATTTCTGCTGTTCCCCTGGAGTAGAGTCATGTGTGGAATTTAAACATCAGGATAATGGGACTGGATAATTTAGCTTCTTTAAACGTTTTTAAGTATTGCATATAAATGCCCACATTACAGTTGGAAACATGATATTCTTACAGTTTGCTTTCAGTCTTACTTCAATTCATTTAACTCTTTATCATGTTGCATGCCTCATGCTATTTTATTTTTGGTCACAGGTCCTTTCTTCAAATCACTTTTCTTTAGTTCAGCAAGCCAGAGGGTCAAGGCAAGGCCACCCTAATGGCCACTCCTTCCAGAACCTGGCACCTTCATGTTCGTGCTATGGGAAAAAACCCTCACTGATTTATTATTGACTAGTGTTTTAAAAGGTGATGCTGAAGGTGAAATACATCTCCTCAAAGTTGTCGAAGTCACCATATGATGAGTTACAAAAATATTGCTTGTTTATTGTTTCATTCTCATAATTGTTCCAGATATCTCAGCCATATGTTGAGTATTTCTGTTAAAAATAATCTATTCCTTTCACAGGGTGCTTGTGACACCTAGTAAATACCTTCCTGTCCTCTGGTTTTCTATTCCAAGGCAATTCTTCACTTGCCTATAACCAGTTTATTCAAAGCTAGCTTCTGAAGATACTGTTACTGAGGCTTTATTCAGTGCAGTGTTTAGGCATGTGCTTGTCTTTAAATAAACCCCCAGCAGTCACTTTGCAGAGACAATATTAGACACATGTCTAGCTGTCTTCTGACTTGAGCCTAAATGGCCCAAATGTCCAAATAATTAGATTAATTTGCGGCTTGATAGTGGAAGACTTTTGGCTCTGGAAATGAGAATGCAAAAAGTAAGTTAAACAGTTGCAGATGTGTATTTCCCAGCTAACTTGGAAGAAAGTGTGAGGCAAATTGTTGATACTGGGTGTGTAAGTATGTCTGAACAGTAAAGTGGTTTAAGCTCCTTTAAGAAGTAGCTTGGGTATGAACCAAAGCTTGGTTTTAAAATGTTACCACAGCAGAAGCAGAGAAGCTAAGAGCTTGCATTATTTATTTATTTTTTTTTACGGCACTTGTAACTTCAAGGAGTTTCCCATGTTTATGATTTAACAAGAAGAGAGCCAAGCATGTTGTGGTTTATGACATAAGCATTCAAAAAGAAAGATACAGGAGATCTGGCCTCACAAACCTCTATTGAGATTTTCAGCCAGCCTCTCAGCAAAGAGGCTGGCCACTGCTTTCTCCAGCTTGTCCTCTCTTCATGCTCTCTGGCAAGGACTGCTGCTCACCATGGCAAGGGTGTCCAGCAGAAAGTCCTTGGGCATTACTGTAATCCCCATGATAACAACTCAAAATGACCCAGATCTAGAGGAGGGCATAAGCTGCCCATTTCTAATTGAGTAGGAAGACCTGTCAGAAACCTGGGGCATGGAGAAAGGCCATTGGTGAGACTGGTGTTTGTAGCAGAGATGGAGTTTTACGATAACAAAAAAGTTATTGTGTTAGCAAAAATATTATTTCTAACATGAAGTTTAGCATCCCACTCATGTTTAGCTGTCTAAGAATTGTACATTCTAGACAGTATCCAGAGTCTTCTAATTTGGATTATAGAGAGAGAGACATCTTCAGAGGAATGACTGTGCCATTGAGTTAGTGTTCAGCATATGCAAATTGTTTGGCAGGTCTTTGTCTGTCTCTGTAGACTTGAAGTAGAATCCTAGCTTAGAAATACAATGTCATGAATGCTCCTTGAAGTGGAAGAGCCTGTGTTCATCCATATACTGCACAATGGTTTTCTACCTTACCTAGCCATGCTCTGAGTATTTCCCCCCTATTTGCTGAAACAAAGCTGTGTGGAAACCACCAATCTCTTCAAGGAGGAAATCTCACTTGGGAGTGATAGGGTTACCTGCCAAATATTTGAAATGCTCCCAGTTTCCAGCCACTCATCTATACAGTGTTTGCTGAATGCATTCTGTGTGTGTGTAGGTAAACTGCTCGAAGTCTGTTGCATCTGTGGGATGTTAGAAGACTTCCCTATGGGGGTGATCTTGCACAACTTCCACAATTTGACTTGGTCTGTGGTTGCACACGTTGTTTTAATATGTCCCCGTTGGCCTTTGTGCAACCTATTTCTCATGCAGCCATCAGTCTGCATTCAGACTTCCTTTATTCCAGCTTCTTCCAGGCGCCCAGTGCCCCTCTTTCCTGTCCTGTTTCCCAGATGGGAAAGGCTGTGATCCCTCCTGGTGCAGACAGAATGGATTTGGCATGTCCCCATCACTGCAAACACTGGAGCTGTGTCAAGAGCCTCTGGCTGTGGAGCTGGGATTGAGGACTATCCTTTCCAGGAAAGCTGCCTTCCAGGAGAGGTGTTGCTCAAAGGGTGGTTGCTCAAACTATTTTTGCCCTCCATTAGGACAAACCTCCCAGGGCAGGCAGCTCCAGCAGGTGCTATTTGCACCTCTTCCCACAGGTAGAGGTGTGAATGGAGTGAGAAAGCTGCCAGGCTTTGGTTCCTTGATGGGAAGCCACTAGGATTGTGTTCCACCAGGCAATGAGGAGAAAGGGATAGTTATTTTGCAAACTCCAAATCCTCATCCAAATTGCTTTTTTGGGTCAAAGCAACCTGGGAAACAGATTTATGGGTGATCCAGCTCCTGCCCTTCTGTGGGGCAGGATTGTACTGCTGGGCTGTGTGTGCCAGTGGGAGAAAAGATGGGTCTAGGTGACAAACCTCACTTCTCTGCCTTCACTCCTTAAAATTACTAAAAGATGTTTCTGTTGCACTTTGTTTGATGTTTGGATGCAAAAATGCTGTTTTGAAAGGTAGCAAAGATCAGAAACTATTATGGTGTGGCTTTATGTGCAGTGCTGGGTGTTGGTAGAGTCAAGTTTTCTTCATTTTTTGACGTTTCAAAATAGCTCAGGAGTAACTGGAAAATGCTTTTCTGCAAAATTGACAAGAAACATTGTCTCTGTTTTTTCTGTTTAAATATATAGACTATTCCAAGCACAAAGGAGAGCATTTAATGAACTTAATGAGTTGATCAATTACAGAAAATTTCATATGCTTTCCATGTTCTGCTTGTTATTTCAAGGCCAAATTCCATTCAACCCAGCCCAGCAGTTCCTAGCAGGTATAATATCGAAATACATCAATTGTTGTGTGTGGTATATACTTTAAAAAATATTAAGTGAAAGGCATTAAAGCATGTGTTATACAGTCACATTAAATGCTTTCACAGAAATGACAGAATACAAGTGTTTTATGAATCTTCTACAAATTAATCTGTATTTAGTCATATATCTCTCCCAAACAAAAGTTAGAGAAATTACTGCTAGCAAACAAAAATCCATTTTAGACAAACACAATATGTCCTGAAAGATTCAGTTTGTCATGCCAATAGTCTCATTGGCTGTGATTTGTATATTAAAAAGATTTTAATTGCCCAGGTAAGTGCCTGCACCTGCTAAGACATTGACTATTAGAGCACTTTATTCTAATCTCTTATAATATAGGGCACACTTCACCCATAAAATTATTCTCTACACAATTATAGCTCAGTTTTGCTGAGGTAGAAAGTGCAACTTAACAGTTTGGTTTTAGTCATTATTATTAAAATCATGCAAATTAGAATCATTATATAACAGTTGTGTAGTTAACTACTCAAAAGCTTGGTCACTGCTTTTCCTTTCAACTACAAATGATTTCTGGGACAGAAATGTGTTACCTTGCAGCTTGGGCTTGCTGGGTGGGGAGTGGGGTCTGGAAGTGTGAGGAGCAGCCTAGAGACTCTCGGGACAATTCCTCCATGCTGGAGCTACTGTTTGTTTGAAGAGCACAAGTTTCCTTCGGATCCCCTCCAGCATATGATTCCTTGAGGCATCTCTGATCTGCTCTCCTAAGGGAGTAGGATGTTAGGCAGTGAGCACTGGTAGAAACACCTTTCCTGGGAGGGCTAGCATTTTGGAGGAACCATCCTGTCCCAATTACACCAGGGTGTGTAGCACAGATCTCCATCACTTATGGCCAAAAGCTGCTGTCAAGGTCTTGAAGCCTCTTATGATCTTTGAGCTATGATTAAGAATGGGTGAAATAAAAAACACAAGTTGTTCAGCACATAATGGAGGAAATGAAGTCGGTATACTGTAAAACAACCTTCCTCATGAACAGAGTCATGCATAAAACCAACAATGGGGACAAGTAGGGATGCCCAGGGCTAATTTTGACTACTGAATTATAGGAGCTTTGAGTCCCACCCAGTTTCCCTGTGTTACACATCCTTACATCCCTCGCCCCTCCAAAAATATCTCTTGAAGAATAGCATTGTATTTCCTCTCTAGCTTCTGCATCTCTAGCATTAACCTGCTTCTTCCTGTGCTGATCAGTGCCCTGTTTTGTCTGTTTAGATGTCCCTGAAGCTGCTCAAAAGTTGCTGGAAAAGGGAGTTAGATGTAACATTGCCACCCGTTTTGTGTAAGCTGCTTGGGTTTTCTCATCCATTGTTTTTCCGTTTCACTGGGAAATTTGTGATTTCAAAATGTAAAGATTTGTTCTGAATTGGAACAAAAGCACAAAGTCAAAATTGCCTGTGAAAAACACATTTCTAGGACATGCTATTTTGAATTAGTCAAAATGTTCTAGTTCAATAAATCAAAAGGTTTCATTCCAATTATGTATCTCTTTTATAATTAGGGATATAATGTAAAGTAACAGTTCAGAACAACTTTTTCTTTTGCAATGAATAATTGACTCGCTCTGTTCCAATGAAATTTAATTTTAGAGTTTATTCTCACCAAAACACAGTGGTTCAGTGTTGTTCTAAATGAAATTCTAACAGAACATCTTGGCTCCTTCACCAAGTTCCTATCTGGTAAAATGGCATTTCCTGATGGAGAATGTTTTACACCAGCTGTTTTCACCAGCATTTGCCTAAGTCCCCAAATCTCTAAACAAAATAATGGCATTCATTACTCTCCCCCATTACACCTTTATAGAAGGAATCCCATGCAGCTGAAGAGGAAAAATGCTTTGCTCTGAAGCTCACAACATTTCTGTAGATCTTAATTGCAGCTTGGAAATACAACACAACTGGTCTACACTACAGATACCAGTTCAAATTAATCTCTGCAGGAACTCTAGTGCCTTTAGTGGGGTTGCTCCAGGAATAAATTTGACCCTCCTGTTTTCATCCAAGTGGATTTCTTTAGATATCACAAGGTAACTGCATGGCCAAAGGATTTCTCCCAAAACTTGCTTTACACCAAGGCTCTTTAGCAATGCAAGGACCCATAAATGTAAAGGACTTGAAATCAGAAGTGATTACATCTCTTCAGATAGCTCCTCACCAAAGTGGTGAAATGCATCAATAGCAGAACTTGCTTGTTGACTTCTTCAGGAGCAGAAGAATTCAAGATGTCTCCAGTGAGGCGTTTGGACAGACAAGAAAGCTACTAGTGTAGAGGAATTATTTGGGATGTTTCAAGTGGGAACAGTAATGGAATGGAACTTAGCTAAGGAAAACTTAGTGATGCCACCGAAAAAAAAGTGCAGTCTAGCGATCTGTGGACTGGTCTCCCAAGAGACTTAGAAAAGCCATGCCACATTTGCCAGTGAAAACTGTGGTAGGAATAGACTGAAAGGAAAATATTTTAGTTACCAGCAGGACGGGCAAGATGCTGTATGGGATTTTTAGAGTGATTCAAGGAGTCTTTGTTTTCATGTTTTGTTTTCTAATTGACCAAAGCATATACAGCAGAGTCTTGCAGGACTGTGCTGAGCCAAAACTCTTGCTGAAGTCAGATGAAGAACTTTTGAGCCTGGCCTGCTGGAAAATATCCATGGGTGAAATTGTAGGAGGTAAAAAACATAAGAAATTCCCTCCAAAATGCTCATTTCGTTGTACATCCTCCCTACAGGGGGCATGTGTGTAATTAGCAATTGCTTCTAGTAAATGGCTCTCTGATCATGATGACAATCCAATTTGAAGGAAATTATTGTAAAAACACAGTTTATGGATAGGTCCTTACTCTAACAAGTGCCTCACTGGTGGAATGCCTCCGTTTGCAAGCGAGTGTTTGCCAGCTGTTGTATAAAGTGTTAGGTTTATGGCTTGTCTGTCACAGGCATCCTTCAGCACTGTGGGGAAAGAAGTGCCTTCTTGAAGACAGCTGATGATCTGCATCATGACATTTCATGCTTAATGTACACTACAGTGATATGCATGGTCTCAGCATATATCGGCTTTGAAGGATACAATCCATGAAGAAACCTCTTAAAAAGGACTTTTCATTCTTCTATTTTTATTTTTGTTAAGGCACTTAAAATAATATTGTCTCTTGATGTGTTGCTGATATGAAGTCCTTATTGTTAGGTGTCTCATGGGGGAAATCCCTTTTTCTTCTCACCAGCTGGAAAGTCTGGTCTTAGCGTAACTAAGGAAAGAAATCTTTCTTGCATTTACTTCTTTCATTGTGAGACTTTACTATATCTTCAGGCCAACACAGTCTCTCTGGTATCTCTGTGCTACAGAGGATGACTACTGTATTGATGATTAGCCTCTCCTGGTCTTCTCTTGTCCCATGTGTTGTCACCAGGGGTACCTGAAATTCTAACAGTCTTTCCAGGGCCCTCAGTGTTTGCACACCCTCACAGACATATGCAACCCACACAGAAGCACTTTAATGCTCCTGCAGTGCTGGCAAAGAGGGATTTTGACCACTGTGGCACTGAATTTCATCCCACTTAGGACTAAAATTGCCCTGTCACTGAGTGCCCAAAGGGAGAATACAGTGAAAGTTTACACTTTTTCTTTCTTTTTTTTTTTTTTTAAACAAGATCATTATTCTGTGACACATTCCATACCTTGTGAATCAAATCTGCAGGCACATTAGCTCCTTGCCATAGAGGATACTTCCATCTTTGTTCATTTTCTAAATCATAAATATTACAAATTCTGGAGAAATTCTATAAACAAAGAGGTTCATACCTGAACTCATCAGGACAATGTTATGTTTGTATAAACGGCTCCTTGTGATGATGGGGTATATGGCATTTTTTTATTGCAGGCAAAGGATATATTATTCAAATAAATGTAGGAAAAATAAAATGAGCTTGATAAAATTGGGATGCCCCTAGCAATCAGAGTTTCAGTTTAAAATAACAATAATAATTGAAGTGCCATTCTGCTAGCCTGAACAGCAATCAGCAGCACCATTCTCCATTCGCTTCCATAGGCCCTTTCCTATTCTGAGGTGCTTTCCAGCCTGAGCAGGAGAAGAGAATTCTGACCTTAGCACAGTTGTCTTTCACTTTGGAGTCTTAGCAAGTCCTGTTTATAAATGAGAACAGAATCTGTGGTGGCTTTGCTTCCCCATCATAATGAAGTGAGCATCTCAGGAATGGGCTGGAGGGGAGCTACAGCATCTTGCCCCAGTGATGGACAGGCTCCTTCATGCTAGGATCTGGCTCTGTGGGACTGTCACCTCCCAGCTTTGCCTGCTGACCTCAGTGCTTTTATCTGGAGTAACCACATGTGCATTTATCATAGAACTTTATGAACAGTGAAGGTTTATTACGTCGCACTTAAACCTCATTTAACCTTTTCTTGGGAAGCAATGCTTTAAAGTAGGATTGTGGGAGTTTGCAAAATCCTGGCAAGCCACTTCCTGAGCAGAGTGTGCACAAGTTCCCCCAACCAAGACAAAATGTAGGTGCAAACCCCACATCTGCTGCCTTTGTTTCTCTGCCTCTAGGCATAATATTGCAGCCTGGTTTATCAGAAGACATAAATTCATGGGGGTTGGTTGTTTTATTTTTTTTTTTAATTTTAAATTAATCACTGGCTTAAAATGCAAAATCACTGGCTCAGAAATCTACCTCTTCCATGGTGGCACCTGCAGTGCCAACACCGCTTCTGTGCAGGTGTCCTTGGGGTAGTCCTCAGGCCCAAAGATCTCCTGTGAACTGTCACACTGCTCAAAAAGCTCTCCTCCTGGAGGGAAAACTCTGAAATAGAAAACTAGAACCAAATAGTACAGAAAGCTTCTTGGCAGGACCAGTCCCCCAGGGGAACTAATGCAAATCCCGTCACTTGGGATGGTAAAAACTTGAGTGAGTGTAGTTCCAACCTAAAGATAGCAGGAAAGGGACTTGGAAGGCTCCAAAGGCAGATAGTCTCTTTGCATGTGTAGTTTCAGTGATTTCCCTTCATGTCCCGGATCGGCCCTTTGCGTAGAAAAGCTTTCTGCCACTTGAGAATGGAAAAACACGACAAAAAAGCTGCAAGATACGATCAAGAGTGTTTAGTGAAATTAAGGAAATCTTAATTCTGGCAGAGAAAAACCCTTCACCTTTGGTCTCTGCAGAGCTAAAAAAGTTAATAAAAACAGCCCTATCTGTAACTTCTCCCTGCGCTGAGGCTGGGTTTCAAACCATGAATCCCCTCATGTATGCCCATGTCACTCCCTTGTGCCGTGGGTTAGACTGCTGTCAATACCAAATTGGTGTTACCACAGTCCTGGGTAAGGCAGGAAAAGAAACTGAGCATTTGGTTGGATATGTTTTATTTATTTGATTTATTTTCCCTTAATATTTTCTGCTTTGTAGTTACATTCTGCTTGGGTTAAAGGGTCAGTTTGCTGACATGGTATCTTAAGTCAATCCATTTCTCTTTGTTTCAAAGCACTCCAAGTGCTTTGCAGTAAATACTGCAATTAGTAGAGGCCACGCAAATGAGAAAGAAAGGATTAGCAGAGTTTCCCATGAAATCAGGGTTTTCCCTGGCAGGGAATTTCCTAGCATCCGATGTTTATTTGAGCATTGAGCATCTTGCACATGATGTCCCCTCCACTTTCTTGAAAATCTTCTCGTATAGAAGCTTATAAAGACAAAGATTCTTCAACATCATCAATGAAGACATTTCTTTTTAGAAAGTCTGAGTCTCTGCTAGATGCAGCCAAAAATAAATACTTGTGAAAAGGTCTTCCTAGTTGGTGGTAAATATTACCAGAAGTTGATATCAATGATTTTCTGTAGCTCGAGGAATGAGTGGAGGAGTTGTAGAAAAGGCTATATTTAAGGTGGCTGGGCCAGAGAGTGCTGCTTGTAAGGCAACTTGACTATTAAATCAATAATTTACCTAGTGGTATGACTGCAATGGGTTGAGTCTTCCCAAGTCAACTTAGAGGTAAGCAAGAATGTGCCATAACAGCGTGTTTTTGAACCACAGCATAGAGACTTAATTGATTTACTCTTTATTCTTTTCAAAAGACAGCTGGATGTCAAAGGTCTTTCTTTTGTGAAGTACTGGAAAACCCGTTGTCAAACAACCTCTACTCATTTAATAATTTATCCCATTTTGTAAAAGAAAGGCAGCTGACACGCAGTAAATCTAGTCCATGTTTAAATTACTGCATTGAACAATAATAAGAGGAATGAATAATCTAGTACATCTATTTAAAATTAAACATATATGAAACTGTTTTTCCAAATGATCACCAAGGGCTATAGTTTAAAGGCAGGACAGAAACTACCAGTAGAATGAAAATGCTGAACAGTAGTTTGCAAGTGGCAGTAGAATTATTTATTCTATTTTTTTTTTTTTTATACATAAGGAATAGAGCTAAATGAACAATGTTTAAGCATGTCAGAATTTCATCAATTTTGCATAAGCATTCACAAATATCCTGGTGGGGGTAATTGCTTGCAAATACATTTAAACTAATGATATGTTATATCCTTACTTGATATAAAACTATTAAAAGATACGTTATTGCATTTGACAATGCCATGAAGCTGGGTCAAAGCTTAATGACAGATTTCTGCATTCGTAAATTAAGATACACTCTGCTGGAAGCAAATATTTTGTAAAAATAAAAGCCATCTACTATGAAAGTTTGATCATTGATCTAAGGTTGCTTTTTGGTTTCTCTGAGTACTGGGCTTGCAAAACTAGAGGAAAGGGAGATTCCTTTACAAAGGCAACTCTGAAAGTGCAGGGTGGCTTTTCCCCAAGCAACAAGACTAACAAGGCTTATCAAAGGTATCATGTGGTTTTAACAGTCTGATTGGAGACCTGAGGAATGAAGCTTTTGCATCAGCTGGTGATATTTCTTGGGTTTCCTAAAGGAAGAGCTAGATGCGTTATTTTATCTAAAGTTGAGGTTGCTGGGGAGGCTTTTTAACCTGAGAAGAAATTCAGAAACCAGTACTGATAGCATCAAAAGACTGAAGAAGCTGGTTAAATTGAGGTTAGTGTGATGAGTTCATTAAGGTCTAGCCACACAAATCCTTTGCTCAGATGTCTGCCTGAGGCATCTCTGGTTGGTTTGGCCATGTGCATCAGCTGTTGTTTTGTTTTTTTCTCATGCAGGATTGCAGTCAATGTGGCACTATGCCGGTGAGCAATTTCAGTTAATTACTGGAGATTGTAATAAATATGAAATATTTGGAAAATAAAATGTCCACAGGATGCAGCCAGGCAGCCTCCAACAGGCAACGGAAAGGTTTTGGAGCTGTGCAGAACATCTGGGAAATGCTATGCTGTCTTAGGAGAAGCCATAAGATCCTATGACCATGAAAGGGATACTGATAAACTTTTACTAACGCTTTCTGACTAGTTTGAATTCTGTGATTTTATGCTTACACAGCTATGTCTTATATCCATAACCACAAAGAAACTGTATGCCTTTTGAAGAATAATGTATCCTGCAGAGATACTGCCTTATGCTACTACTCTACACCTAGCAGTAAGTAGGAAGGCAGCAGGAGTAAAGCTAAATTCTTCTTTACCCCATCCAGAAAACTGCCTCAAATGGCTGTGATAGTAGCATTAGGAAGCCCAGAAGGGTCCTGGCCCATGTTAGGGAGCTGGCCTTTACTCTGGTATTTTGGTAGTGGTTTGAGCATCTGCACTGGGATGGTTTATGTTCCCACTCACAGCTCCTCTGCTGCAGCCTGCAGTCCTCCACTGCATGGCAATGCTGAAATATCCTTTCCCATCACCTCTTGTGCTCTCTTCTACTCTTTGAATTGCTCCGATTCCTAACATCATTCAGGATTATTATAACCTCCCTTTGCAATGTACTATAAATTTTATTATAAAGCACAAATTCTTTGGCTCCCAAGCCCCATCTTACAGGGAGACAGCGCGCTGTAGTTCTTTCACTCGCAGTAATGTGAGCAGAGAGCTAATGAAGGTCTTTATGTAAATTTTCCAGTTATCAGGTAAAATCTTCACATAGAAATCTGTCACATGTTATAAAAATTCTTTATGTTATCAAATGCTAATGATAACTCAGAACACAGAACCCACGGAGGAGCTTTGAAATTCTTCATAAAAACTGCATTCGGCCCCAGCAAGTGGAGCCTTGAATTTCTACTCTGACTACTCCGGTTTGTAATTAGCATAGTGCAGGCTTCTCTGCCCTCTGAAACCATAATGTTAATTACAAAAATTACACTGTGTTTAAAAGTGCAATTAAGAGACTGTGCTGCACAAAGGGAGCCATGGAACCTCTTTGCACACTTTGAAGCCAGGTCACAACGCAGCCCATGAAAGAGAGTCCAAAGCTCTCTCCCTGCTAAAGACTTGGGAAGATCATAGGGAGAACGCAGCTAAAATGAGCTCTGGTGGGCTCTGCTGAGCCCTTAATAAATAATACTCATCCTTGGGAGGGAAAGTAGTAAAAGGCAGGAGGGGAGGAGAATATTGAACTAATTAAGGACCCAATCTTATGGTGCTTATTGCATCTGCTTGGACTGACTGTTGCAGTGGAGAATAAGTGCAGGATCAGGCTCTTAGAAGCCAATGTGCCATTGCAGCCCCAAACAGCCAATGATTGCTATGGTATTTGCATGGCTACCTGGAAGAAAAAAAAATGTACCTCTATGAAAACAAAAAATCATATACCTCTGTGTCTTTGCTGTATTGAGTAACTTGGAAAAAACTGAATTCTTCTCACCTGTTTCTTAGCTGAGGGTTTGTTCTGGGGTGTCACCTGTGACTTGGGAGGTGCTGGGGCTGAGTGCAGTGGCTGCCAGTCGAGGGAGCCCTTAGTCTTACCCACAAATCTTCTCCCCTTCAACTCACAATGGGAAGAAAAGGCAGCTCTGAAATATTTGTGGAGAGCAAAGAAAAATGTGGAAATCTGAACGACACACAGTGCTAAGTGTTGCGTGGAGAACTTGGAAAACAATCACAGAAAGAAAATAGTTGGGTTTCTTTGTTTGTTTGTTTTTGTAAAGCCATTTAATAATATGAAATTTGGTAGTCCCTTCCAACAAAGGCCTTTGAAGAGCCTTGCACAAGGTGTTAATTAATTCATTAAGACCCAGAGCACCCCTCTGTGGTTGGTATCTGCACACCAGCTTATCAATAGAGAAACCAGGGCATGGGAGGTGGTGTGGGCAGTTGTGCCCAGGGCAGGAGAGACAACGGGGTGCCATCCCTTCCCTCACAAGCAAAATGTTGTTCTTCTGTGTGCTTGGTTGAAAAAAGTCGAGCAACTCTGTAGCATCAGTGGTTGGTGGGTGTTTAAAAGGAGGAGGAAAGGGGTAATAAACACCCCGATCCCACTCTTGCAGCTCTCTGCCCCAGCCAAGGTCTGAGGCTACACATCACTCTCTGCTGGCACAAACTGGGCACTTGCAGCGAGACATATGGGGCAGGACTAGGCCACGCTGGTGTGTAAAAGGCTAGTGGTCCAGGTCTGATAGGAACCGTGAGATGTTACCTTTATGTAGTCTTTTCTTGAATTTTCCAGTAACTTTGCCATATAACCTCATGTAAAAAAACCTTCAATAACTGTTCAATAAATCATCAACCTGACCTTTTCCAGTAAAAACGAGCACTGCCACGGGTGACGCCAAGTGTGTGTGTGGCGGGGGCGTGGGGGGAAGGCAAGGGGGAGCCCAACTTCACTGAGAAACTTCGGTGCAGTTGGCAACCTTGGGTTTATTGCTTCAGTGCCTGAAAAAAACCCCACCACTCTCCTTCTCTTTGCCTTCTACCTGCCCAACTGGTTATAGACCCAGACAGTTTACATATGTGATCCTTCCTATTTAGAAAATTAATGGTGTTTTCTGGCTCCAAATCACAGCTTGTGGTGCTCTGCAGGCGATGAAAAACTTGGCCAGCTTCAGCAGCAAAGCAGCCATTAGAAAATTAACCCTTGGTGGCAAAAGAGCAAAGGTACCCCAGCGAGGTCCATGAGAAGTGGCAGGCTGTAGCTTTCAGGTGTACCTACATATGTTAGCAATGTAAAACCAGCACAGGCAGTCCCCCTGGAGAGTGCCCATCAAGCATGTTTGTAGCTGGATACTGTGGAGAGGGCATGGCCATATCACTTGGCAGCGAGAGCGACCAATATGCCACAATTTCATTAGAGTGCAAGAGAAGCGCTGAGCAGAGATTATGAATCAGAGATGTCTCTCTTAGCTCTACCTGATTGCAAAGCATTTGGGCTTTTGCTCCTCGGTGCTGCCCCAGTTCCCTGCCTGTCCGGTGTCAGCTGTTCACACAACTCTGTCATTTATTGATGGCAACACTGCACAGGAGCAGAAGTGAATATTGCAGAAAACTTAAAATAAATTTTAAATAAAAGGAAAAAAAAAAGCTAGTGTATCTCTGCAGACTTTGTGTTGGTTTTGAGGTGTGAATGCTTCTGAGTCACAAAGGGCTGCATCCAAAATCCATGGGCTGTGTAAGTGCTGTGCATCGTTCCTGTGGCAGGGAGCAGTGTGGGGATGCAGAAGCTACTTGCATGTATTGTAAAGATCTCGAATTTCCGTAATATGAAAGTTGTCACTTTGTGTCAGGGGGGTTCAATGTGGCTTTCCAAACTTCCCCAAAGCAGAGAAAAAGAAAATAGAATGGAGCAGAGGAGGAACAGTACTGCAGGTCTGAGTGCCCAAACTATGCACATATCACAAGGTGCATCTGCCAGATGAGTGAAGCAGGGGGAAAATCTGCACCTAATACCCTTCTCTGCACTGCAGGTATCGCCAGGGTTCTCCACAGCCCTGCTCGTGGCCACAGCATGGGTTGGGTCTGTGCTGGCTCTAATTTGGAAGCAAATAAGACAATGTTATTTTTATGTGGCCTTGTAACTGGGCAAGTGAGAGGATGCTGCAATGACACTGGTGCCACTTTTTCTCCTGGTGAGCCAAAAGGGCTGGGATTTTGCAGTGGGGTCTTTGTGATTGCTGTTTTTGCTGCATATGGTTGGGGATCATGCTGGTACTATCCCCTCAGGAGAAGCTTCATGGTGCCAATGCACCATGTCAAGCATAGGGCTGTCGTTTGGGTTTTGCTCCTGGCTTCCTCATGCTTGGTGGAGACAAAAGGGTCTCTGCTCCCAGGCTTTTGCCTTTCCTATGTGTGTGCTTGCACTTTGTTGTACAAGAAATTTTTTCATGGTGTATTTTTAAATGGAAGAACATCAGGGCAGGCTGTGGCTATTGTTGCCTCCCTGTAGCAGAGCACAAGGTGACAGGGCCAGGGATCCTGTATTGGAGGCAGTAGAAATGAGGTGACCATCACCTCTACTATTCCTGATCCTGTGCATGCTTGCCCTGCAATATTAAAGCTCATTTTTGTCTTTAGGTTCATGGTAGCGGAAACCACAGCCGTTAATTTCACTGCTTCTGAATTTGGGCTTCATGGTGCTCAGTGAAATCAGACTGTCCTCCTTCCTGTCCCTGCATAAGCCCTAAAACTGGAAGTAAAAAACAGCAGAGCATTAATATCTCCTCTCTAGTTTACTTTGAGAAAAAATTCCTAAAATAAAGACTAATGTGATTATAGATGATGCATTTTTCAATTAGCCTTTGTTAATGCTATTAATAAGATTAATAATGTATAGTAAGAATGTCAATAAGCTTATCTCAATAATTTTTGGATCAGCCTTTTGGCTGGTCACAGTGAGCCCTTTCTTACACAGCCTCACTGAGCTCAGGAGCAATGTCACCACCCTGGATTTGATTTCCAGAGAGCATACAGGGCACGTAGTCCTGCTCTCCCTTTGGCAGCCACTGTTATAATGCTGCTTATAAAGCCAGCTCAAAGACTGGTAAACTTGTCGCAGCCCAGGACTTTCCAAAGTTGCTGCACAGCAAAATCTTCTCTCAAAAAAGCTCATTTTGTATTACCTGGGCTGGCGTCGGTGACCCCGTTATGAACTGAATGATAAATCGTGCGAGAAGCTTGCTTTCCTTCTCTCCTTAAAATGTGCGACACAGCAGCGACTAGTGTTAATGTATAAAATTAATTGCCCCAGTGAGACATTTCTTCCAAAAAAGTAATAATAGTCAGGATTTAGCCTTGTGAATGTGAAAACCCTCTGGTATACTAATAAAATGAAAAGGTTTCGCAAAATAATATCCCAAATAATTGGGTTCCCTCTACCAAAGGACCCCATGTTGTTTCTCTTAAGCAATATAAAAAAAAAAATTGTGATTATTCCTTTGGACTTAATAAAACATAATTGGAAAAAAAAATCTTTAAAGAAAGCGTAAGGTAATCGCTTTCACTTTTCCCAATCAAATTGATGTTGCTCTCCCTCTTACATCTTCCTTGTAAGGTGAAGAAGTCTTTAATGCAATTGGATCATTCAAGAGGGAAAGAGGAAAAAAAAAAAAGTGAACCAGCTTTTTGCTCTTTTTATTTACAATGACAATGTTTATGTGTGGTGCTAAAGCATCCGCTCGCAGCTCCCTTTGGTTTGAGGGCTGCCTGGCTTGGCATCGGGGATTTTTTGATAATTTTTATTTTTTTTTTGGTTAATGACAGTTTTGGGGGATTTTTGCTCTGGATAATTTATCATTATTATTTTTTTAGGCGCATTTGACCGTTCAAACTTTTGAACAGCCCCAGCTTGTAAATCCAGTGCCCGTCACCCCCTCCTCCCGCTCCCCAGAAACTGCATGCTCCTACTGCGCTGCATTCATAATCAAATTAGTGTGCTGTGAATAGGTTAAAAAAACTGTTATCCAGCCACTGCCACGGAAGATATTTTAGCCCACTCCCCACAAAGCCCTCCCTTCTCCGCTCCCCCCTGCCTATTTCCCTCCCTATGTGAGACATAAAGACATCCACGCAGACAGAAAGATCTTTACCTTACTTCTCCTCTGCAATCTTAGCCTCTTTATTCTCCCCCCACCTAACACAACAAAACAAAAGTAAATTCTCCAGAAATGAGCTGCTCGTGAGAGAAAAAGGGGTGCTGGGGGGGGGGGGGGTGGGAAGTCGGTGGGCTGCTGTGCGCGAGATGCTGTGCGGAGACAGAGCTGGAGATAGTTGTCCCAGCTACGAGATAAAAGCTACATTACATGAAATTAATGGAGGCTGTCTGAGACATACATGAATCACTGTTTCAACACTAAGAAACCAGCACAAAAGAATAAAGAAATCTGAGTACTAACTATATCTTCAAAGGTCTCCTATTTACCCAGCTATACTGGGTACTGACACAAGTGGGGGGAAAATATAAGAAAAAAGCACTGCTGTGATCGAATGAATGAGACCATATGAGCTATATTGGTGCCGTATGCATTCTATTTAGCTGATATCAAACACAGTTTAATGAAAGTTAAATAGTTTCTGAGGAGTGCATGAGCTGGAACAGATTAGATTCCACCGAGGGGTCTGTCAGCATATTGTTGCTCACATGTATTCCCTGCTCAGAGCTGCCACAATTCCAGCACTCCATTAGCAATACACAAAAGACTTATGCAGATAGCAGGCATAAGCACGTACCGCCATGTTGGGAAATAAGAAAAAAAAATGGGGGGGGGGGAAAGGAGAAGAGAAAAAAAAACCCCACCAGATGAAGGTTTTGTTCGGCGCGTTCATCTGAAAATAGATCTCTGTAATTCGAAAGTGATAAGAATAGATGGGGAAAAGCAGAAGTGGGGGCTGCAAGAAAAATAGCATTTTAAAAAAAAAAAGAGGAGAAATATGTAAGCTACCTTAAAAGAGCAGATATTGCACCAAGTATATAATGAGGTTTTGATCTTTCAGGGGACAATGACATGGGTGAATGCTGTGCCCTTTTGATCTGCAAGTTACATCTGGTCTTAAAGGCACAGCAGTTCCCGTGGCCTCTCTCCCCCAGAAGTTGTAGTAAAAGATGCTTTTTGGAGGAGGAGGGGGGGAAAAAAATCTTCCTACAAACCAACATCTCTCAGGCTCCTCTGTGTTATTTTGAGATGCGGAATTCATCCCAGAAATACTGCCGGACAGCCTGGGTGCCTGGTACAATCGCTGTCACTGAAACTAACATGAATTAAGATTAATTTTTATCACTTCAGAGGATTTTTTATTCCTCTCCCTGGGAAAAAAAATAAAAATCCTCCTTCTTGGAGGTATCTGTTTTAAAAGTAGTAGTAGGATAAGGCTGGTGGGGGTATTTAGATATCAGATGGCAGTTGCTCAGTGATTATTGCATTTTGATTTAATCTGACAGAACTGATTTTACACCATGAAATCTGTATTTTCACAGGAAAATAGGAGTTGCCATGCTGGAACAGACCATTTGCCCACCTTGTCCAGTGGACTGCACTGGCCTGGACCCATACATGAGGGCAGCAAATGCCTCCCCCTCTGCTTGCACCCTCTACAATTATTTATTATTTATCATGGAGCGGGGGGGCAGGATTTCTCCTTGCTCCTGACTGACAGTCACTTTACACCCTAGGGCATCAGGATTTCTTTGCCTTGAAACTTTTTTTTTTTTTAACCCAGCTAAGTGCAGCCACAAATATTATTATTATTACTGCCTACAGAAATGCTGCAAACTCTTTTTTGGAGCGTGCCTGTTGGCAATGGTGCTCACCCTGGACATTTCCATTTGGCAGTGGGCATATGTTGCTTAGGTGTGGGAGGGCAGATGGTTCCCTGCCCCATCCTTCTCCTTCCCCTTCTCTCCACACCCACCTCACCTCTAATTCAGTCAAAGAAAAGGGGGCACAAGTGAAAACATGATCATTTGTTCAGGTTTCTTCCTGTGCAGCTGGGAGCCTGCCTTATTAATATTAGCCAGGCTGAGAGCGCACAGTGTTTCCTCAGGCATCTCTTCTGAGTCATTTTATCATTATTCATAGGGATAAAAATGGCCCAAACTGAGGATGCTGAGGATCCATTTAGGGTTGCCTGTCAGATCCACTAAGGTAATTGGCTCCATTTCTTCATTCCCATTCTAAATTAAAATAATTTTATTAAGTGGTACAGTAGGTGTTTCACCTGTGTCACCAGCTGCCTATTAGAGCCAGAAAGGGCTTTTCCACATTATTTCTGTCTGTTCTTATAACACTATGTCATCGTATTCAGTGTTACATTGTGTCAGAGGTTGTGCAGTCTCATGTACTTAAGCCCAATGGTTACAAAATGTGGGTCCAAGATGCCCTTATTTTGGGGGGGGAGTGAGGGAAGTCAAATACACTTGACTGTTCCAGCTCTGTTCACTGTATCCCAGATATAATCCCTGCAGCAGGAAAAAAGACTGTGTAAGTGAGAGCAGAGTCTATGGTGTAATTGAAAACGTACTAATAACAAAAACGAAGAACCAGTGACGCTGCTGAGGTTTCCAGCAGAAATATTTTGGAGGCAAAGAGCTGGTTTTAAAGCTGCACTGCTTGGGTCTTGGAAAGAAACATATTAATGGGTCTCTACGGAGGGAAAAATGTGTAACATGACTGGTCCCTGCAGGTAGCAGCTACTGGCGGCCCTGATGCTGGTACTAACGTGGTGCTAAATAAGAGGAGGATGGCTCAGTGTATTTAGGATTTTTTTTTATCTTCAGAGCAGGGTGGCTTTTCCTAGTAGGGATCTGGATGGGATCAGTAATCACACTTTTAAAGTGGGGAGTGAGATAAAGCTCAAAAGCACCATGGTGAAGTCATTCAGTGTCAATATACAGAATTTGCTGCTCCCAGTTTCATGTTTGGAGCATCCAGCCGTGTCAGTCAGGGATGGAGTCCACATTTTCAACAGCAGTGTTTGTATCCAGCATTCAAATACAGCATTAAACATCTTCAGTCAGTGAAAGTACAGATGGATAAGTACACATTTGAGCATCCATCTGGATTGGTTGTCTTGGGGCTGGGTAGTCAATAACTAAGGGTACTACATCCCGCCAGGTCAGGGCAACTAGGAACAGTTACAGTGACAGAAAAAACATCAGAGGAAAGGCCTGGTGGTTATTTTATTCTAGCCTTTCCATAAACCACTAGCTACCAGCAAGGTGGAAGTTTCCATGAGCAGATAACGTGAGCTGTGCAGTGGGAAAAGGTCACTTTTTCAACGGACAAAGTCATTTCCGTCCAGAAAAGGTGTAGTTGCACAATAACATTCCTTGTGGTTAGATAGGGAAGAAGGGGGGTAGGGGGGGAAGCCTGTTTGTTCAGTTTTCAGGGATCTTGCAACTGTTTTTCTTTAACCTGCAGGTGGCATTAGCACTAAAAATGGATTTTTCTTTCTTTCCTGAAAAGTGTTTAGCAATGAAATGAAGAAAGCTGCAAGAGGATCTGTAGTAGGACTGCATGCTTGGAGTTAGTCATGCTAACTGCAGATGGCATTTTTGCATGTTTTATAAGGCAGAGATATACAAATGTTTTAGCACCCTGAAATATAATATATTAAGTTTCCGGAAGCAGGCGGGCTGGTAGGACCAGAGGAGCCTGAGCTTACACCAAATCTGTGCAACTGTGAATGAGCTGTGCTGCATTCAGAGTAGTGCTTGCTGCCAGCGACACGAGGCTGACACTTGCCCATCACAGCACCACCTCCAGCCAGGCAGCACCTTGAGCTGCGAGCTCATCCCCAGCCTTCAGCAAGAGACAGTTTTCGATGCCCTAAACTAAACTGCTGAGGAGCAGTTTATTGTGGGGCCAAGCTAGTTCCCATTAAAATTAAGGAAAGAACTCCCTTAGAGCTGTAGGGAGCAGGATCAAACCCTCCTGTTCAATGAGGAGTAGTGGGGAAGTGCTGTGGCCTTTGGATGTTCGATCTCTTGGGTTCTTTGGCAGTGAAAAGACTTCATCACATCACATCTACAATGCATGCAGCATGGGCAGCAAAGAGTAGCTGGAAGCCATTATGAGGCAGGGTAACTGACATAGTTGCCATCACAGAAACATGGTGGGATGGCTTTCATAACTGGAGCACTGCAAGCTCTTCGGAAGAGATAGGCATGGAAAGAGAGGTGGTAGGTTGGCTCTGTATGTTAGAGAGTGCTTGATTATATAGAGCTCAATGATGATAAGGTTGAGTGCTTATGGGTAAGGATTAGGGGAAGGCCAAGAAGGCTGGTATCCTGGTGGAAGTCTGTTACAGACCACCCAATCAGGATGAAGAGGGAGATGATGCACTATACAAGAAGCTGGCGGAAGTCTCACAATTGCTAGCCCTTGTTTTTGAGTGGGACTTCAACTTATTAGATATCTGCAGGAAAGGAAATATAGCAGAGAAGAAACAGTCTAGGAGGTTCCTGGTGTGTGTGTGGTAGATAACTTCCTGGCACAGCTGGTGAGTGAGCTTACCAGAGGAGGTATCCTCCTTGACATGCTGTTCACAAACTGAGAAGGAGTGGTGGAAGATGTGGTGGTTGAAGGCCATCTTGGGCGTAGTGGCCATGAGATTCTTGGAGAAGTAATGAGTGGGGTCAGCAAAACTGCTGCCTCAGACTTGAAGAGAGCAGAATTTGGCCTGTTCAGGACACTAGCTGAGAGAGTCCTTTGGGAGAATATCCTGAAGGGCAAAGGGATCCAGGAAGGCTGGACCTTCTTCAAGAAGAAAATCTTAAAGGTGCAAGAGCAGGCTATCCCTATGTGCCATAAGACAACCTGGTGGGGAAGAGCTGGCTGAACAGGGAGCTCTGGCTGGGACTCAAGGAAAAAACGAGAATTTACCACCTCTGGAAGAAGGGGCAAACAATTCAGGAAGAGTACAAGGATGTATTTAAGACATGCATAGAGAAAATCAGAAAGCAAAAAGCCCAGCTAGAACTTAGTTTGGCACCATAGTAAAAGATAATAAAAAAAGATTTTACAAATACACTAACAGCAAAAGGAAGGCCAAGAAGAACTTGCATCTTTTATTGGATGTGATGGGAAACATGGTCACCTAGGGTGAGGAAAAGACTGAGGTACTTAATGCCTTCTTTGCCTCAGTCTTCAATAGCCCTAGCAGTTATCCTCAGTGTACTCAGCCACCTGAGCTGGAAGACAGGGACGGGGAGCAGCATGAAGCACCCTTAATGCAGGAGAAAGTAGTCAGAAACCCGCTATTCCAATTAGACAGCAACAAGTCCATGGGGCCAGATGGGATCCACCTGAAGATACTGACAGAGCTGGTGGAAGTGTTCACCAAGCTACTCTGTCATTTATTAGCAGTCCTGATTAACCAGGGATGTCCCAGAGGACTGAAGGCTAGCCAATGTGATACCCATCTACAAGAAAGGTTAGAAGGATGATCCAGGGAACTACAGGCCTCTCAGCCTGACCTCTGTGCTGGGGAAGGTTATGTATCTTGAGTGCAATCACATGACAAGTATAGGACAATCGAGGAATCAGGCCCAACCAGCATGGGTTCATGAGAGGCAGGTCCTGCTTGACTAACTTGGTCTCCTTCTACAGTGAGATGACCCACCTAGTGGATAGAGGAAAGGCTGTAGATATGGTCCACTTGGACTTTAATAAAGCCTTTGACACTGTCTCCCACAGCATTCTCCTGGTAGCTCATGGTTTAGACAGGTTTGCTCTTCACAGGGTAAGGAAGCAGCTGGATGGCTGAGCCTAGAGAGTGGTGGTGAATGGAGTTCAATCCAGTTGGTGAGTGGTCATGAGTGGTGCTCCCCAGGGCTTGGAATTGGGGCTGGCTCTGTTCAATGTCTTTATCAATGATCTGGATGAGGGCATCAGTAAGTTTGTGGATGACACCAAGCTGGAAGGAAGTGTTGATCTGCTTGAGGGTAGGAAGCCACATCAGAGGGACCTAGATAAGCTGGATTGATGAGTTGAGGCCAATGGGATGAGCTTCAACAAGGCCACGTCCTACACGTCGATCACAACAACCTCATGCAATGGTACAGGCTTGGGGAAGAGTGGCTGGAAAGCTGCCTAGCAGAAAA
>VWZO01022441.1:287352-379378 GCA_013396975.1 Bucco capensis | reverse complement strand
GAGTGGCTGGAAAGCTGCCTAGCAGAAAAGGACCTAGGGGTGCTGGTTGACAACTGGCTGAACATGATCCAGTAGTGTGCCCAGGTGGCCAAGAAGGCCAACAGCATCCTGGCTTGTATCAGAAATGGTGTGGCCAATAGGACCAGAGAAGTGGTTATGCCCCTGTACTCAGCACTGTTGAGGCTGCAGCTTGATACCATGTTCAGTTTTGGGCCCCTCACTACAAGAAAGGTATTGAGGCACTGGAGTGTGTTCAGAGAAGGACAGCAAGGCTGGTGAAGGGTCTGGAGAATAAGTCTTATGAGGAGCAGCTGAGGGAACTGGGGTTGTTTACTGTGAAGAAGAGGAGACTCAGGGGAGACCTTATCTCTCTCTACCTGAAAAGAGGTTGTAGAGGTTGCAAGAGTCCGTCTCTTCTCTTGGGTTACCAGTGAGAGGACAAGAGGAAATGGCCTCAAGTTGCACCAGGGTAGGTTTAGATTGTATGCCAGGAAACATTTCTCCACTGAAAGGGTTGTTAAGCATTGGAACAGGCTGCCCACAGAGGTGATGGAGTCACCGTCCCTGGGCATGTTTAAGAAACATATAGTTGTGCTTCTTAAGGACATGGTTTAGTGGCATGGTAGTGATAGGTAGATGGTTGGACTTGATCTTAGAGGTCTCTTCCAACCTTAATGATTCTGTGATTAATTAGTGCTGAAGTAGGGCTTAGAATATGAAATATTGGTTTCCTTCTCCTTTTCTTTTTTTTCATTTGTGTGTGTCAGGAATGGGAATGAACTCCAATTTTAAACTGTAAAAATCCATCCCAAACCCCAACATTAATGACTCCACCTTCCTGATACACTAATATGCCCCTGGGCTGCTGGGCACACCCCAGAGCAGTTCCCTCCAGCAAGGCTGAAGCTTCCTTTCACCTTGTCCTAGTGAGCTGAAAATAAGCCATTTATGGCCGTAGTTATTCAGATTTGAGTTCATGACAAGGAAAAGTCCACTGAGATTGCAGAAGAGCAAATCTAGAAGAAGGAAGCCTTGTAAAGTGGAGCTGGGTTAGTCTTCAGCCTGTTGCCCAAGATTTTGCCCAACAGCCAGAAAGGAGACCAAATAATGACAAAACTAAGAGCAAACATGGAAATCCCTTGTGCTGTTTCAGCTCTAATTGATCCAAAATAAACATCGAGTACCTGAGAGCAAGGCACCTATAGACTTTTCCTGCTGAAATCCAGAGTTTGTAGCTGGGAAAGCTGGAGTCAGTCCTCTACTCTTGAAATGTCTTTATTTTCCTTAGTTTTCTGCTGCTGCTTGAGCACTCCTTCAGCACCTGGACCCCTGATTCCAGTCAGCTGTTGACATCTGCTCTGAAGCTGGCACTCAAGCACAAAAACTCTGGACAAGGCTGACTTGAATAGCAGCTCTATCTGTGGCTGTTTAGATGCATTTGCATGCAGTCAGCTTAGATTGCAAACTTTCCCCCATTCCCCAAACTAAAAAAAATCTAATAAGCATCATAAAAAAAGACTGCTGGTTGGTACTGAGAATCCCAGAAGAAAGCTAGGAGGGAGAGAAGTTGGAGTAAAAGGTTGCTGAAGAGAGATAATGACAACTGAGAGATGAGGCCAAGGAGTTCTCACTAGAGTCTGCATGGTGATTTTATTTTATTTTTTCCTTTTTTTTTTTTTTTGTTTTTAAGCAAACCATTTCATTATTGGGAAGTGCTAATTTGTGAAAGCAAAACAACTTGAAGGCAAAGGGTGTGCTTTGACAAATTTCCCATATTGAGGAGGGGTGGGGAGAAGCATGAAAGAGAGGAGGAAATAAATGTAGAACGATTGCAATGTCATGGGGGGTAAGTGGTACGTTTGAGACAGGGGCTAAATCACTGCTAAATCACTGCAGGCAGAATTGATGTGAGACTGGAGCACACTGAGAACTGGGCAGGGGCATAAACCTAATTGATTTGAGGCTGGAGCAGGGAGTTAATTGGGGGCCAGGGTGGAACAGTAACTAATGTAGAGCTGTGATAGCCAAAAGCATATCTCACTCTATGCTGGTTGCATCTGTTGTCCTGCCCGTGCACGATGTGAATTCTGGGAGCCAGGGAATCACCCCAGTATCTTAAACTGTGATTTGATTAGTTTGGTTGGAGGCCAGTCTCATGCATTTGGAGATGGGCTTGAGCTTGTTTTGAGTGCTTGCAAGTGCTCTCTGTCACAAGTGACCTCAGGAGAGATGTGCCATGCAGCATGGCTCAGCAGCACTTGTGATCCCCAACATTTTTTTGGTTGGGAAAGAGGAGGAGCAATTGGCTGCCAGAACAATTATTGTGGAAAAATGGGTGCTTTTGCAGAGAACTTCATTTCTCTCTGAGAAGCATCATACATCCCCCAGGAAACCACCTAGAACAGATCCACAGTTGTTCCTTAGAATTCTTCCCTTGTTTTTTTAAAGATTGTTGAATTGAGCACTCAAAATTTGAAAATGCAAAGATGAAGGTTGCCTGGGCAACTGCTTTGCACTGAATGAGGAAATGATCTTGTGAAACAAACATTAAGTGATCATGTAATTAAAGACTGAATCAAAATTCCATTGTACAAGGAAGGAGCCTAAATTAAAGTTGGCCAGGCAACTTTCAGTTTGATGTTCTCCCAAATTTTAAGAAGTTGACTTAAATCAACTTTTATTTCTCTTTTTGTATGAAATCTTATTTTTCTTTTTATGCAAGGAAATTTATGGCACATTAATGTTTTGTGGCTAAGCTCACCTCTAGCCACGATCTGAGTTTCAGCCCAGAGCTGTCTATTCCCAGCGAAGATGCCTACCACTGATCCCAGTGGAATAAAGATAAAGGGTGTGACTTTTGTCTGCTGCCCTTTGAGGAATGACTTCCAGATGAAGGAACAGCATGGCTTTTCAGGTGGTTATCATGTACAGGTTGTTACACTGCATTGGATGGGCAGTGAATTTAGTCTACATCAGAAGCACTAAAGGAAGATACAAGAAATTAGTATACAGATGTAGAACAGTCTTGTCCACAGGAAGACTTCACCCAAGCCATTAGTAGTTAGAGGATGTTCCAAACCCTCAAGAATACTTCTATATCCCTTCCAAACCCTAATTTTTATTTACTTTTTAACAGTGGCTTCAGTTTTAGATTTCACCCTTTCACCATTTCCATTACCCAGTGTGTCAGAAGAATGTGGTGACTCAGTTTTCCTGGGGTCTGCTTCAAGCTCTGCAGCAAGACTGTGGTCCAAAAGAGTTGCTAGCAATCTGTCACTAACAGCACAAGCAAACACTTTAAAACTGGAACATTAAATGCCCCCTGGTTAAGAAAAACTTTTAAGTGATGTCCACTTCTATATGATGTATGAATCCTTCTAAAAAATAGCTTCCACTTTGTCCCTTTTGTAAAACCACAGTTGCATCTCCCAATGCATCGCAGTGTACTTGCCATTTCAAACCTGTATTTCAGATTTTGCCTTAGCAAACTCCTCTCTGATTCATCTGGAAACACACAGACATTTTTAGCTTACACATTTTTTAGCTTATTAAGTGATAGCTACACAGAACTCTACCATCCTCTTGCTATTTTCAAGGGCAAGAAATGTCCCTACACACAGCATGTACTGGGGCATGCCTTTTATTATTATAATTGTTATTGTACTTAGCTATGTGTCAGTGCAGAGCTTCAATTTGACACAAATTATCTCCACAGTGGTGTGTTCCTACCGTGAGATGCTCTCCCAGCTCTCAGCTCCAAGCATGAAGGCAAAAGACTAGACTTCTCCCATTTGCACCCAGACTAATTTTGCCTAATGATCTCACTTCTTTTGGCTTTATTTTTGTTGTGAAGCCCAGGCTGTCCAAATAGTTCCTGAGAGTTATATCTGGAAATACAGTGATACAATAGGGAAGCTTTAACTTGCATTTACAGAACCGACTATGGGTTTGGGACACTTCAGTTCTCATCTGCCTTTCTGGGGACACAGGGACACTCATGGTGAGCACTTGCTTCTTGTCAATTAGGCTGTTGGTAGCTCTTGCCTCTACTCAGGTAGTTTTTGCCAATGTAGACTTTTGGTTCTCGAAGTGCAGGCCAACAATACAACTGTGGATAACAAAATTTGTCTAATATCTAGGTGCCAGTGCATTTAGTCAGTTTGCTCTGAGTAATGGTAGTTGTACAATTTTTTTTCTATTTTTAATGAAAGTTGTACACTTTGGGTTTTTCTTCCATACTGAGTATTTATGCTGGCAGCAAAGGTAGGTATTGATGCAGTTTTGGGATAAAGGGACTGGAAGACTTTGTGAGACTTCTTCCACAGGTCTATGCAGATAAGCACAAATAGCACCTGTTTCTAAGCAAAGGAGGCTCCATGTCTATTGAATTCAGCTTTGTACTGCTTTCATTTTTCCAGGATAGGTTGAGAAGTTCATTGAAAGTTCTCCCTTTACTGTGAGATGTCCCTGACATTTTCCCATTGACATAGACTAACTGGTGTGATTCAGGGATCTTCTGCAGCAATACTTCAGTTGGATCCCGTTCCTGCTTCCTCACCCAGCCTGCTCCATCATTGTTTCCTTGTTCAACTCCACTGTTCTGTCAGCACCAGCTGACTTCCAGTCTCCTTGATTGGCCAGGCACAGGGTTTTTTGTTTTGTTTTGGTTTTTTTTGTATTCATACAAGTGTTTTTATTTCTTCAGTTTGCTCAACCAATTTTACTCTTCCACCCATCATTCAGTGCTAGCTTCTCACTGCAGAGTCTGTGTCTACCCAGCTGTACCTCATCTTTCTCATCCCATATTTCATTTTGACTTGACCTCTTATCCTATTAGTTTCTTTCCATCCTCAGAGCCATTCTCTTCTTCGTATGTCCTCTTCTCTCCCCATTAAATGAAGTTGTTTCCTTTTCTGTGTCCCTCAGACCTGGAAATACCAAGGGAAAACTGATTCTCATTTTTCTCTCTAAGGCTCCTTTTCCAGCAGCTGGAAGCTGAAATTATAGAAAAAGTCTGTTTTGAGTTTAGCAAAGTCATAAGCAAATGAAATGGTCTCTTATAATGGGAAGTGTCATACAACCTTAATAACAGACAATGCTCTCAGCCCCACCTATAATATGTATGTGCACGTGTATAAAAATGAAACCTGAAAACTGAATGAACATGAAAAGGCCTCGACCTACTTTTCAAACCGATAGGCGTGCTCCCCATCTCTAATGGAAGCAGACAGGACAGGTCTTGTACATCTCTGGCTTCATTTTGCAGAAGTGTGTTACAAGTAGAGAATTACTGTGGAAGGAGTCTTGCAGACAATAAAACCAGGGAAGGATTTTTTGCAGAATCTCATTTGCACATGAGTAGAATGCATAAGCTCTTTTGAATCCCATCCACAGCAATTCAGACAGATGTTGAAACATGTGGTAACCAAAAGTAGGTCCAAGCCTGGGCCCTCAGGTAGACAGATCTCTCTCCTAACAGAAACTGTACAGTTTCAGGGTCTGCTCTCCAGCTGCAACCCAGAGGAAATTTGGAGGGAGAGAGCGATTCATAGTGTCCTCTTTAAGCCTGCCATTAGCTTATTAGGAAACCAAGAGCTCTTATTCCTGGAAGCAACGTTTTGTGAACTGTCATACTCGTTTCCTTCACACGCTGGCACAGATTGCCTGCTTGACCTGAGGGCTGAAGCCATTTACATTTTTGATCCGCTCATCTCTCAGAAACCTCCACAAATTAGAAATACCATAAACCATGTTTGTTGTTGCAAGGGCAGAGAAGTCTGAAGCGAGGTCTGGGTGTTGTGTTTGACCTCGGCTGAAATGCTAGTTCAAAATAGACCTTCTTTGAAGAATCTCATAGTCTCTCATCTTCAAAGCACTGGATAATATCTAATTGACTGTAGCTAAGTACTTCTTTACTGGAAAGTTCTTCTGCTCCAGAATGCTCTAACCAAGCTTCTTCAGTGTCTTTTAGGTAAATGAGAGAACTCAAAAAGATCTCAAAAAATTTTTTCATTTTCAAGGTGCATAATTGCAAGACTTTATCTTTCTGTGTTAAGATTTCTAATGAGCTTTTTACAGGAGACTGTAGGTCTCTCAGCTGAGAAATGCAAACACTGTAGACTTTATTTTCTTAATCTTTATTCTTCCTTATAGTGTCTGTGGTGTCTGTAAGATGGTGTGCTCTGTGTTGTGCTTTTACAATGAGTCCATGTCCATCCTTTCTGCTTTCCTGTTGTCTCAGGCCCCTCAGATGTGGCTCTCTGGCTGAGACCCTTGGAGCTGGCTTACATGCCATAGCCTCATAGAGGATAGAGCTGAGAGTGAAACCCTAGAAGCAAGCTGGTAATGCTGCAAGATTTAGTGGTCAAAACCTCAGTATTTTTCTGTGATGACGCTTTCCATAACTTACTCCCATTCCCTGCTTCTGAAAAATTCCTTTAATTCTTCCCATGTAAATGGATAACATGGAAAGAGCACCAAACGTCTCCCCTCTTGCTTTTCCATCCATTTTCATACACCAAAGCCCTGTGGATGAAGCCCATTCCTGGTGCAGGAGAACTTTTCCTGTAATTTACCTATGGTATTCTTACCAAAAGTGTTACCTCCAAAACTATTTCCTTATAACATTAATTATTCTTTGAGCTGGCTCTCTCACAGCACACAAAGGAGTACAGAAGCTTTGTGGGACTTTATTTTTTCTTTTATTTCTTTTTCATATAGTACCACATGTGCTTTTCTTTGCACATATAAAGTGGTTCCCCACCACTCTGAAGACATCACAGTGTGTACTGTAGGAACTAAAGTTAACAGGTGTAAAGTGGCTGGTTATTGTTTACTTATGTGCCCTAATGAGCACATTATGAGCTAGTGATGAGGCTTGTGGTGGAAGAATTAAATCAAAGTGTTAAAGAAATAATCATTTTTAAAAAGGCATTTAAGCTAATGCTGGGATAACATCTTTTGTGGCTGAATCTCCCCTACAAGATTCAGTGTGCCAGTGTGGTCTTGCTCAGCAAAAGGAGATGAGAATGTGATCAGCCCCACGGGCATGGATGTTGCTAGCCCAAGGCAGTCTTGAAAGGATTTGGGAGGAGAGAGAGGGGTTAATCTCTTGTCCTCTTTGCCCAGAGGAATGTTTATCACCTAGCAGGGAAGGTCTACTTTCCTTCGGTGAGTTAAGTCAGGCTCTGCTTTATTTGATGCTGCCCATTTGAGGAAAGCTTCTCCCTGACCTTCTGCCAGAGAGACTGATGACAAGGACAGTTTGAACTAACCTTGACATTCACCAGGGTAAATGGCTTTTTCCACAAGTAGTCAGCAAGCAAGGAGAGCCAGTCAAGAGCTAATGAATCTGTACCTGAGGGAAACTGAAAAACAATTGTACTTTTAAAGAAGGAAAGTCTTCCCCAGCTCCATCTGTGCTAAGTGCTGGAGGATTAATTCTTCCAGCTCATGCCCAGGCCTTGCCATGTTGCCTTTTGGCTGGTGGCAGGGAGACTGCTGGTGGAGGTACGAGTAGGGAAAACCTCAGTGTGAAAGGAAACATGCCCAACTCTGACTGCTGTGATGCTGGATAAAATTGCTATAATCCCTCCTCTCCCCAGGGCAGGCAATAACCCTCTTGCAGCCCTGCACTGCTGTTGGCATAGGGCGTTAGCTGAAGGGACTCTAGTGAGGGCTGATGAGTGGTTGGGTAGCTGCTGCCTGCAGGCAATGTACCCCCAAATACACCTTGAAGGGGGCTTTTAAGGCTGAGTTTCTGTCCTGAGCATTAGCTTTAAAGAGTGGAGTGATTGCTTTGGCCATTAACAGAGATGGTTCAGATCTTGGTGGCTGGGAACATCATGCATGGGCTGGTTTGTAGCACAAGAAAGGATCCAGCTGCACCTCTGCCTGGGCTTTTCACTGGGGTGTCCCCAGGTTTTAAAAGTGGAGGCACATGACCCCACTGTGCCCTTTTCCTGCTTGGGGGAAGAAGTTTTGTTGGCTTCTCAGCTGATATCTGGAAACAATAGAAAGAGCATTGGAGATTGCAACATATTTCACTTTTCTCAGTACTGTCCAGATGATGTATTCTTAGTCCTAATTAGGTTGTTCAGAGCCTAGTTTTTGTGAATAAGGCATCATTGTGTGAAGATTGGCCTGACAGTCCTCTGGCCTGTTCATTCACAAATCTTGCCTGTTGCTTCGTTTAATGTTAACTCATTAGTGGATTCCTCTTGTGACTGTAAGGAAGAACCAAAGGTGTTTCACAGAATGGAGCTTCCCAGATGGGTGAAAATCAGGGTAAGGCAGGTTTCAGTCCACTTTGGTGAACCTCACTATTTCATATGAGCTCATGTTCACGTAAGAAGTTTGCAAGGTGACTGGACAGTGAAGTGAGAAGCTATTTTTCTGGGATGCTGGGGAAGTGACTGCAGCCAGCTTTTGTCTGGCAGCACTGGGACTCAAGGCACATGGGCTGCTTTTAAGTCTGCTACTAATTCGTGTGTGCATAACTCCTACTGGCTGGACTAAATCGAGCTCCGTAAAATGTATTTATTAATACTTACTTCCTAGGGCTGTTTATTTAAATGTTTGCAAAAGGCTTTGGAAGGCTAAGCAAGGGGAAGGCACAAGCTCCAGCACTGAATCTTAAGCCCTGGCAATGGAGACGGTTGGCAAAAAAAACAGTGATACATTTTCCTCGGGATAACAAAAGTAGCGCCGATGCCATCTTTGTCGCATGATCGTCTTCCAAGGGATGATTTAGAAAAAACCTGTGATGTTTTAAGGAGGGAATAAAACAACACTGAGAGAATGGTCTGGTAAAATAAACTGTAATGTGAGCTGTATGTGTTTGCTGCTGTGATTTTCCCTGGTGGGGCTTTGCCCAGGTTTTGCTGTCACATGCAATGGTGGGGCGATATCAGGGATAACTGGGACTGGAGTTAGTATGTGGTAAGGATATGCCAGGTTTTGCATCTGCTGATCAAACAGATAAGAGTGACCAGTCTAGGTATGAATTGTGTTGCTGGCACAGAGGGAATGGATAAAAGTTGCCACACTGGGGCTGGTGAGCACCCCTGGATGACAGCTGGCAGGGGCACGCTGGAGGCAGATGAGTGCATAAACCTGTAAGAGGCTGGAGACAAAGCTGTGGTGCTGCTGAGGTTCCCAGCAAAAAAGTTGTACACAGTGGAGGAGATAATATTTCATCTCCTTGCGGGTCAGTTAGTTCTCAGCAGAGTGTTCTGTGTTTGAGATTTGAGGATTTGCAGACAGACAAACTCCACAACCCAGCAAAGGTCAGTCTAAATATCAGACAGATAAACAGCACCTTTGCTGTAAGCACAATTCCGATTTATGGTGCTCAATTTATTCTTTCCTTTACATGATAAAGTGAAACGCGTGTTTCTGCAGAGGGTGGCAGCTGAAAAATTTAAAGTAACATAACTTCCTGAGGGGTTTTTAAAGAAATATGCTTTCCTGTAGCCACAGCCTGCTTCCTCTTTAAGGGCTTTTATTTCTCTCTGACTGTTTTGCTTTGGAGAAGTTCTCCTTCCTGACCCCTGCAAAAAAACGTGACACCTGCCTTGCAGTCACTTTTCCACAAAAAGACCTTGGTGAAAGTGAGTCTGTGGGAGGACTGTGTTGGCCAAGGGCTACCTAGAAGTTGTTGGACCCTCTTCCTTCACCAAAGCTACACTTTGGTGTCTCAGCCTGCCCTCGGTAAACTCAACACTGTTGGCAAGGTACAGGGCAGCAGATGTGTCCTCCTACCCTGTGGGCAGCTTTCTGCAGCCCTGGGGCAACCTCAGGATTCAGCAGGGCAAATCTTACACACCCCAGTCTGTGAATCACTTGCAACAGGTATTTTGCACAATTAAAATTCATAGGATCAGATTGAGATAAGGAGGAACAAGGCATAAGATATTTTCAAAGTCTTTAATTTCTGCTACTTCTGTTTAGGTAGAGCAAAAAACTGGGAGATTTAACTTTGCACAGAAAACACCGAATTTAAGCAGTTTTTTAGGGTCTGTCTTTTATTCAGGATCTGATTCCTGTTAATAACACAGCTCCTTTATGCCAGGTGAAATCCTTGCAACTAGGATTTGCTTCTGCCATCCTCAATGGACTCCACATTTCCCCATGCCCCATGAAATATCTTTAAAGTGAATATAAATTATGTTGCAAAGGAAAACCACCTTTAACAGTACTAGAGTGGGGAAAGGGAGTCATTGTAAATAAGAATCAGACTCCTTATAATTTTCTTCTTACTAACCCTGTGAACAAGATCTATGTAATTAAACCAATTCTGTAGGTAGTAGAAGTGCTGAATACAGAGGATGTACCAGGTACTTTTTAAGCTAAACTATTTTTCATTAGTCAAATAATCAAGGAACTATCATGCTGCAGCATAACATCAGAAAAAAACCCAGTGTTTCCACTGAAAAAAAAAAACCAACAAAATTAGAGTTTAGGTTTTTAGGGATTCGTTTGGTTTTGGGTGGGTTTGTTTTTTGTTGGCTTTTTTTGTGTGGGTTTTTTTTTTTTCCTGTTTGCAGATCCTATATATGCTCTCATCAAGATTGAACTCTATCCATTTCTAGGAATTGTAGGTGTTTATACCTTGGATTGTGAGACTAATTCACTTCTAAGATGACTGACAGAGCCGTTATTTAGTCTAGCTGTGGAAAGTGATTTTAATATCGCTGTACACTTGAGGTACTTTAATTTTTTTTTTTTTAAATCTGCTTCTGAATCACTGCAAGCTAACAAATGTCAGGAATGTACATGGCTGTAGGCTGCTCGTCACAGCAATAATCTCATCACAGATGCCAACAGAGCAAACCCTGGCTTGGCTAGTCAGTTCACCATTTGTCTTGAAATTATGCAAATTATCTGCTTAGTCTGTAATATTAATTAAAAAAAAACAACCCTTTTAAATAATTTGTAAGGTTTTATAACACAATAAAATCATTGCAATGTTATGAAAAAATGCTAATATCAGCTTAACTGCTTTGAAGATCATTCCAGGAATTTGATTTCACAAGGATGTTCCTACAGGTTTTAGAGTCAGTAGGAGACATTGGGTGCAGAGAGGATGAAAACTGGACTTCCTTATTTCTTTCAAGTTTTGTAGGCTTTAGAGGGCTCTGGCCAACGGGTGTGTGATTTTATTTTTTAAGCAAAGGTATCATTTTCACCATTAAAATATAAAGAAATACTTTAGTGCCTTAAATTCAAGTTTGACATTTTATATTCTGTTTCACTTTCCTTTTTTGGAGAATTGTTGTTTTTCTTGAAAGCATGGCAGAGGAGTGAAGAGGAGGCAATCGAGCTAGAGCAGCAAACTCATGCAGAAAGGCGAGAATTGCGATATTTGTGGTGGTGGGCATGAAGAGGTGTGTGAGTGTGTGCAGATCCTGGCATTTAAATCACTCACAAGGCAGGTAACCTCCTGGGTCTTGGTATGAGCAGGTGCCCCCTTTGCATCTCTTACAACCCTTTATTCCTACTTCATGAGACAGAGGAGTGATATGCTGTTAAAGTTGGTTATTCTAGATAGTTCACTTCAAAATGCACTGGGGATTTGATATAATTACTGGAATATTCTCCTGCTACCCATGGTCAGGGGCAGTGGAGATGCAATGCCACATTGTTCTACTGACAGAGCCCGGTGTACAGAGTGCTTCCTAAAGTTGTAATAGAAATATCATCCAGAAATTATTTTCTTTCTAGTATTTTTTAGCTCATTCTTCTGAGTTCTTTCCTTATGAGGAAAGACTGAGGGATCTGGGCCTGTTTAGTCTGGAAAAGAGGAGACTGAGGGGAGACCTCATTGCTCTCTATAACTACCTGAGGGGTGGTTGTAGGGAGGCAGGAATTGGTCTGTTCTCCCTGGTAGAGAGTGATAGGACAAGGGGAAATGGATTGAAACTGCGCCAGGGGAGGTTCAGGTTAGATATTAGGAGGAATTTCTTTCCTGCAAGGGTTGTCAGCCATTGGTACAGGCTGCCCAGGTAGGTGGTTGAGTCACCGTCCCTGGAGGTGTTTAAGAGACAGCTGGATGTTGTGTTGGGGAGCATCATTTAGTGGGGTGATAGGGCTAGGAAAAAGGCTGGACTTGATGATCTTCAAGGTCTCTTCCAGCTGTAACTGTTCTGTGATTCTGTGATTCCATGACCTAAAGTGGACACAGGCTTATAATTAGGGCTAGGTGCACATCCAATAAAGCAGTAAATAAATATATCAGTGTGGAGGTACATATGTATCCCAACATAACTCCTTTCTTTTATATTGGTAGAAGAAACAAGCACTTTCTTTCTCTCACAAAACATCGTGGGTGAGAGCAATGACAATTGGCATTTAGTATCCTTTGAAGAAAGTTAGTTTTTAGGCTTTTTATGTGCTTACTCAGAGCTGAGGACTGTGTTTGTCTCACAAGGCAACAGCACTAGACCCGTGCTGTTTGTGAGCTGAAGAGAACAAGTACAGCTGGGACAAAGTTTTATGGTACCATTCAGTGTTAGCATGAAAAGTCACATTTTCTTCTATCTTCTTGGAGTTTCTTTGGGAAATTTTACCAGTCTTGACAGAAGACCACACGCAAGATAAAGGAGAAAGAGATGTGGGATGTTTCTTTATCTCTGTTGCAGTGCTTGCTTGGGTTTTGTTGGTTGTCCCAAGGTCAGGGTCATGCTTTCACCAGTGTGGTTGGTGGGGGGGCAGCCCCTTTGCTGCTCCCCACAGTGCCTGAGCATCACCAACTGAAGCACCGCTGGGCGTTTCCATGGTGACCACAGCTGGGCCAGTCTCCATGGTTACCATGGTACCCTGGCTGTGGGATGGGGAGGTGCTGCTGATAGCTGAGGGTACCTGGCCATCCCAGGACAAGTGGGCTGGGGGGCCATCTAGTTGGGGACATCAGGTCATGGGAAATAGCTGGAGGACAGTTTGTCACTGCTGCCAGCCTCAGGGTGCACAGCATTTCCTTCTGGCTCTCTCTCTGAGGCCTGCAGTTTCCTTACACGAACAAGGACTAAACTACAGCCCCATTAATCACCTGGCTCCAAACATCTCTCTTTGCATTGCCACATGCTATGCAGCAGCAGGAGTAGTGTCCGACCACCGTGCAGGTGGGAACGTCACCAGGAGGGCAAGGAAGCTCAGGAGCAAGACCACCCACAAGCATTGCAGAGAGGTACTTCATTTCAGTTCAGCTCATGCAGTGGGAACGTGCACCTGCTTGACCTGATCTTCACCACAGCCATGAGCCCTATTGTACTGCAACTGTGAGAAGAGGGACTGCTAACAGCCACCCATGCACAGGTGCTTAAATACTAAGCAGAACATGCTCAAGTGAGCAAATCTTGTTGGTCAGGGGTGACTTTCCATACCAAGGAAGGATCAAGGGTGAGGTCAGACATGAAAATAATATATGCACGTGTTAAAAAGGGATTTTATTTAAATTTGGACATTAGATGTTGAAGGTGAACTTTATATTTCTTGATTATTGGGTGTTGAAAGGAGCTATGTTAGCTGCTTTTATCCCTGCATTAATTTGGTTGAGCACTGCCTGCATTCACATTTCATCTTGTGTGGACTCTTCCCTGATATACTGACCTGGTGCTAGCCACGAAATAATCTTTCAGTTGTCAGATAAACCATAGGCTGTGGGGTACTCGGGCAAACGCACAGGCTGGTGCTGTTTTCAAACTACTGCTGAAGGAATGGCAGGTTCTTGTTCTAGTCTTGGTAAGGGTGAAGAGTGACATAACCATAAGAGTAAAGAGCGCTGGTGTCACTGAGGGCTCTGGCAAGCATTGGACCAGCTTTGTCTGACATGGCTGGAGGGGTATTTTTCCCTTTGCTTGAAATGCTATCGATAATCCAACTTCAATCTCTGGCTGTTTATCTCGGTGTCTCCTGGGGTGCTAAAATTGATCATGCCAAGTCAAAGACAAAGAAGATTATGAGAGTGCATGGAAGAGGCTAATTTCAGCCCAAACATGTGCCCATTGAGGAAAAAAATCTGTCCTTTATCATGTACTTCTAGTTAAACAACCTCAAAAAAAGAAGCACCTCTTCTGTTTCTGCCCAAATCAGCCAAGTTACTTTTGAAAATGTCCTCCTGCTGCTTCCCAAACTTTTTAACCCCTTTTGAACTGAATGTGCTGGTGTCTCCATCCTGATCCCACCCATGTCAAGGTAAAGCTTCACACTGGATTTGATGCAGCTGCTACAGCCTCTTAGCACAAGCACTTCCCCTAAATCTGGGTACCTGCTGCTGTTGTAGCAGGCATTACTAGCACTGCAGAAGGTGAGAGAAAAGCAGAAATTTTTTTCCTGGTTTACCCACCTCCCCTGTTCTGTGCAGTTTTCACTTGGTGGATTCTGTACATTTTCCTATCTTTATAAAAAATATAATTGGAAATCTGTAGAAATTCATAATGAGACCTATGACCAAAGACACTCCACTGCAGATCATCACCCAAGTTTCTTTTTTCTTCTGTTTGCTGCAGTTCAGATGAACCCTTGGGTTGGTCCCAAAGGTGCTGTGTCCACTGGGCTGCACTTGAATCCTCCTGGATTTCAGCACTTTATGGAGTTTAGCTGCACTTTACAGTGTATAAAAGAGTGTAAGTGTATGTCTAGCATCCATTCCCCACACTGGACTTGAGGATTAGAGGAGTCTGTGGTGATTAGCAACTTCATGGATCAATTCTTATGGGTAGAGTTAAAAATAAAAATCAGAGCTGATCTGTACAGATCCCCTTAATCGCTCCAGAGAGAGCGAGGAGGTAGGGGCTCCCTTGCAATGTGCCTGCACCCCTTCCCCTCTCTCAAACCTACTTGTAGAAAATACTTCAGAAAACACTGCCCTTATCTGCCAGCATTCCGGTGGAGCAGCAATGTCGGCCACACCAGGGTGTTATCAGAGGCCCGGGTGCCCCGTGGCACCTGGCTGCGTGAAGGTCAGTGCTGGGGCAGGCTGTGCTTTCAGCTTTGTTTTTCCTCCCCATCACCTCACAGCAGAGCTTGGGGTTGGTCTGTGGGAGTGCCGAAAGGCCTGGAGATTGTTAAGCACCAAATTGTGTTTAGTCCTCCTTTTATCCAAGCATATTTCACCAAAGAGGCAGAGGCAAGGCTTGTTCGCTGGCAAAGTGAGCATCCTCTCTGTATCCATTTTAGGACTATGCCTTTTACAGGCAATGATATTAGGGGAAGGAGCCATGAGCTGCTGGGTCGAGCTGCGGTGCATGGGGCTGCAGCCAGGGCTCTCAAGCGTGGGGCCACGGGAGTGCCGAAAATATCGCCTCGCCTTCGCTTGTGATTTTTCTCTCCCTTATGAAAACAGAGTGGCCTCTGAATGTCAGCCCAGCCTGCCTGTCAGTTCTCAGCTGCACCATGGGATAAAGCTGCTGATCCCTTTTATCCCCTTCTGGGAGTAGTATTAATAGTATATTCATTTTTGTTCCATTTATAATTCATTACTGCCCAGTTATTTGGATTTACTTGTGTTAAAAGGCATAACGAGACAAAAACTTAGCTGGTTATGAGCCCAGGGAGGAGGGGAAGGCTCTTGCTCTCCCTCCATCCCCATCTCGCCTCCAGGGCTGTCGGGAGCTGCTGACTGGGGCTGAGCTTGCAGGGGGAGAAGGGGAGAAGGGAGATCACTTTGTCCTCAGGACATAAAGCTTCGGAGGTCACCATAGGAAGGTCACCAAACTCAGAGGAAGAACTGTGTTACTTCTGTCCAGACTAGCATATTCCTAGACCAATGCACCCAAATTTCCCTGAATTTAACTGCAATTCTAGCTCCTGTCGGGTGTTTAAACTCCCTCCGTACAACAGAAATATATGTTCTAAGCAGATAGCGGCATGCATTTTAAATAAAAATTTCTCCTTATTGTTTTAGGTTCCCTCCTACCCCCCTTCTGGTGTTTTTATCCACTCACAGTCGTGTAAGCATTGGTTCTCCTTTGGGCATTGCAGGTTCAGGGCCAGAGGGTCTGCTCTGCCCACAGCACACACTCCAGGAGAGGCCCAGATGTTCAGAGAGGGGGAAAAAAACCCCAACCTAACAACAAAAAACAGCTGTGGTTTTTAAACCACCTTTACGCTTTCCTGCTCCTGGGGCCAGCCCCCTTTATAAGATAAAACAGCCTGGAGTCTGCTTTATCTCACCCCCAGCTGCCCACCGTCCCAGGGGACGCTCCAGCAGAAGGGCTCAGCCGGACACGGCAGCTCCCTGGCTGTGCGCCTCATCCTTGTCCTTGGCAAGGGGGGGATGGTGCCCAGGGAGGGGGCTGTTGCTGGGCCAGCCCTGCTGGGACCCTCTGCAGCCAGGACTCACCTCACGGCTGGTCATGTTGGGTTTTCCTGTCTGTTTGCTTTGCATGAAGCAGCTGGGGCCAGTGCTGGGCTTTGCAGTCCGAGGTGCCTTTCTATTTTATTTATTTTCTGTTTATTTGTTGTTGGTTGGTTGGTTTGTATGTTTTTTCCCTAAGCTGTCAGCCTGTAAATGGTCCAGGACCCCATTTACACCAGAAATGGATCTAGTAGATCCCTTTTATGTCTTGGCCCAGGCAGGAGCAAACTTGCTCTTACAATTGCTCTTGCAGACAATGCTGGTGCCCCTGTGCTACCCCTCCTTGCTGTGACCACCTGCAGTTTTTTTAGCTGACTTAAATTAGCTGCTGATAGAGGTCTGGCAAGGTCAGTCTGGCCAGTCACATCCAAAATATGCTTCTGGGAAACGATCTAAAATATGGGCAGGAAGTTTTATTTTGCAGATAGACCCATGCAGAGTTCTGCAGACAGAGAAGTGTAGATGGGCAATTCAGTCAGCCAGGGCGTCTTTGATCCTGAAAGCTCCCAGTCTTTGAAGAATTTTTTGTGTATTAGTAAGGTCCCCAGTTTCAACCATCCCTAACATCCTGCCTTGACCTAGGCACTCCCTTCCCAAAGGGAATTTGTGGATGTAGAACTAGAGTTACTAGTGGGTTCCCAAGATGAGAAATCCCAAATTACTAAGGAGTATCCTGTGGGTTACCTACCTGTAGCTCCTTTGCTTTTGATTCAGTACCCAGAATGGCCTTTCTAAAGTTCTCAGAGCCTCTTGGGAGGAGGGATTCATACTGTACTTGCTGTGCAATGCCATAATTTCTTCATTTTGTTTTATTTTTGCACCACTGTGGACTAGAGAGCAAGTGCAGTACCAAAGGTTCATCTTGTAGACATAATGATTGCTGAAGATTAGTACTAGTAATGAGTATTAGAAACATATTTTCTATTTAATTTTAATTCAATATTTCCAGTGAATTTTTGTGTGTTCTCAGGGCAAAAATGCCAATACCTATGGACAAATACTTTCAAACTTCTTTAGCACTCTGGGCTGGACACTGAACTTCACCAGTAAAATTTGCACTATCTTGCTTGGTTTTGAGAGAGTTACCCTGGATTTGGTTGTCCATAAATGAAATGAGACCTTAGCCACTGCCTGTAAAACTTCACATGTTCTGCATTTGTCTTGTCATCACTGTTAAGGAAGTCATTGCCTTTGCTATGACTTATGATAGGAGAAGCATGTCACAGTGTAGATACATGGTTTCTTTTTTTCTTTGTTTTCCTCCACAAACCACAATTTAAGCCAAAGAGAAATAAAGCCAGGTCTGGACCCCACGTATCACTACTGATGCACTTGCCTTGCTCTTAAAAAAAAGGCCAAAACTGGAGGCCGATAACCTGCCCCAGAATGACTCTGGTGCTTTTTGCTCTCACCCAAATGAAGGAGCATTGCCTGCACTCTAGTTTTTTATTTGCTTTTGTCCTTGCCACCTTTTTTAATGGCACCCAGGGCAGGTGGCACAGGGAGGGAGGCATGCTGGAGAAATTATGTAGCCATAGGCACTGCTAGCAAATGCCCTCCCCTTCTGAAACACAGCACGTATTGACGGTGTCCACCTATTTTGTATGGCTTTGGTGTCTAATATGCTTTCTAAAGGGGATGGGAGACCCTTAAAAGGAGATGGAGAGGGGGCAGGGAAGCTGCTGGCAGCCCCTCTAAACAGGAGCATGGTTTGCAACCCCATTCACAGGCATTGTCTGGCATTGTTGTACCAGACATGCTCCATTCACAGCCCCACTCTTGTCCCTTTTCAGCAAGTGCCCACTGGTCCTGCTCTGTTTGTCGGCAAGAATGAGCTACTGGGAGGAGGAATGTTTCCCAGACAGGGGGTGAAGAGGTCAGTCTGGACCTCTGGACATGGCTGGCATGGACTTGCAGCCATGGCATGTGAAAGCAGGGCTATCCTTTGAGAGTCTGACGGCAGTTTGTGTGGATGTGTGCAGCAAAGCACAATTCAGATCATGAGATTAGCTGTCAGGTCATCTGCTGTGAAATCCATTATGAAAAACACCCGGAAACTGATGCTTGACTTGAAATCCTCAGTTTACTAAATTGCAGAAATTATCTTTCAAAGCTTTTGTCAGATACATATATATGTATAATATATTTATACACTCACACACATAAGATAATGTTTGCAGTAATGCCTCATGCAAAATGCTAGTTGAATAAATCTGTCACTGAAACTTCAATTCCAGGCTAGTACACTCCAAGATCTGCTATTATGAGTGAAAACACATCTTTAGAAAGTTCACAACAGTTTGAAGTAGATGAGCTATTGAAATGCAATAGAAAATCTACCCCTTACAGATTAGTCAAACAACGAATGTAGTCCTGCACGTAAACATTGTCTAACTGTATTGGCAGGGTAAATGGTTCCTGATTTACTGCTGCAGGAATAGGTGGCATTTCCTCAGACTGTGAATGCAAATATAAATTATCTGGAGGAAAAATACAGTTCTAATCTGTAAGTGTGGTCAAGCGATTCAAATACCAGTAACAAATCACTCAATTACCAAATTATTAAACATTTCCAATATTATTATTCATCTCTGGTAGCAACAGCATACAATTTGCCAGAAAATAAATCCTTAGTGGATCTTGACGTACTTAAAAAAGTAGTTTTAATCTGTGGACATCCTGAAAGCCACAACCATGAGCCAGGGAGATCAAAGAGGAATGAAGAGTCTGGTGTTTTGGATTTCAGAGATAGCCTTTCCTGATGGTTGTTGCTGTTACTCCTTTGTGCTGCCTTCTGTGCATTTTGGATTTATGCAGAAATAGCAATATGTACCTTTGCAGCCATTTGATTTTAGTAGCAAAGAATGAACTCCTGAAGGAGGAGAAGATAGAGGGAAGCAGAGTAATACAGGTATTACTCTCTCTGTTGATAAAAAGAAGTTTCTGCACTGTCTGCAAAATATTTCTTTGTCTTCCACGTGATCTTCTTAAAGAGTACTCTCTGTCTACTGTATTTTGATGAAGTACCTGAGGCACAAAGACCTGGACAAAGGAAGAACTTAGATCTGTGGTAGGTAGAAAGTTTGGATTATTTTACTCCAACCCACTGAAATCTTTGCCAAGTTGTTTCTAAAATTTAATACCTTTCCAAAAGTTCCTTAGTACCAAACCCAACATGCTTATGTGCTCGTACCATGACACTGGGTGCCAAGGGAGCTTCCATTTACCCTTCCAAAAATGAATAACTTAGATGAGGGGAGTAGTTTTGGCAGATTTTCTTCAGTTCTCTATAACTGCAGATGTGCACATTGGTACCTGCTTGTGCACACACTCAATGCACAGTGTCTCTTCTTAGAGTAGCAGCTTCATCTCAAACCAGCTTCAGGCCTGACAAAAAAAAAAAAGGCATCAAAAATGACCATCAAGCCAATGAGGCTGTGGCTGGTGGATGTAGCAGAAAATACTCTTGCTGGGCATGTGAATATGGACTTGGTCCAGCCCCAGTACAAGTAGATTGCACAATTCATGGATGGTCACCATTGTACTGTTTTTATTTGCATAAGCAATTATCCCAGGGACAGTAGCTTTGGAGTACTCTAGACAACATGTTTTCGATGGTATTGCTGACCTCAGACACACTGGGCTAGCTCTAAATTAACAATGAGCAGGGCTGGAGGGATGTATTATGGTAGTTATAAACCATAAGAAGGTATTTAAATACATAGATAAGACACATGCAAATCTTTTCATTGCCATGACAACCATCTTGATATAGGTTTTCCATATGTAGCAAGAAGGCCAGAGCAAAAGGCACTGGAAAAATAGCAAGAACCTGTAATGATAATGAACCCTGACAGTGTATTAGTCTAGATTTTGGTCACTTATTAACTCTTAATAGAATACAAACTTCTGTAGTAATACAGTGTTCAGTGGGTCAGGGAGCAATTACTTCTAAACCTTTGCTATAAGGATCTCTGCTATATGGCTATACTTAATGTACCAATTCTTCACAAATTGATCTGACTGATTAAAAAATACTTTGCCATTAGATGTAAATTGCTTAGCTGCTCAGAAGCGCTTTGCAGGAGCGAGTTGCACAAAGCATGAAAATATGTCATTTATGAACATCTCTATATATCCCTCCTAGTTTTGTTGGCCAGGCAAGGAATCTTGTAAATCTGAATTCATAGATGATTGTCACAGAATAGCTGGGACCACCAATTTCAAAAGGGAAACATGGTGCCCCAGTACAGGTGTGACCCATCCATACATTACCTGTCTGAGAAGACCAGGACTCAATATTTATTCTCTTTTGATCTTCTTTCTTACAGTTCTTCATTTCTTCTGAGTGTAAAGCCAATAATTTAAAGGCCAGTCTATGCCTCCTGTGGCCAGCGAGAGTCCCCTCTAGCAGTGTCTTTGTCAGATAGACGAGCAAGATGAAGGCAGCTACAGAGCTTGGACCTGGAGGCATCTTGTCTAATCTATCTGCATCCTCTGTGCTTGTCCCCACTCAGTTTGAAGATGTTGGGGCATGGGTGGCCCAGGTGGGAAGGACACAGGCATACTATCCCGCTTCAGACAGGTTTCTTTGCAGATCAGATGCATCAGTCGTGACTAACGTTTTGGGAATGAAGTGTGGTTAACCTTGCAGGGAGTTTTTTGGTGGGTTTTGCTTGGTTGGTTGGTTGGTTGGTTGGTTTTCCCCTTGATGATAGTGAAGATGCAGTTTTAGGGACCAAACCTGCTGCAGACTAATTCCTTGTTACTGCCACTTGCTGCACCTGTAATGGACAACTTTATTTTGGTGTGTAATGGTGTTTGGAGATGGATGGCCCACATCCATATGCATTGCCCCATTTGCTTCCACCCCAGCTGGCAGTGGGGTCTCCCCATTCCCAGCCCAGTTGTGGGTCCAGGAGGGACTGAATCTGGTACAGCCTCCATGCCACCTACTGTAGCCTCCATCCACTGCCTCCTTCCCATCATACTCCACATAAAAGCCTTGTCCCTCTTGTCAGAGCCCTTCCTAAAATACTGCCCTTTTATTTATGCTTTCAGGAAATAGTTTTAGCCAGCACTCTCTGGCTTTTACTGTGCAGGTTTCCACAACACTCACACCAAGCCTACTCCTTCAAACTCCTTTTGGATGGTGACTTCTCCAAGCCCTTGACAATGGCAAGGCAGGCAGAGTGCTACCACAACTCCTCATTATATCAATGGCATTTGTCTTACTAGAGCTTATGTTGCCTCTCTGCCTAACTTATAAGGTAGGCAGGACAGAATTTGGGAGGACACCATCCTCCTGCAACGTGCAGCACTGAGCAGAGCAGCTCTGACTGAAACCCTGCGGGTGCTACTTGTGGTACAGAGAATAATTAAAAAACTATGCTCGTTTCCCAGATGAGAAACACTCCTGTAGTGTGTAAATCAGTCACAGTCCTGGAGGAATAATCCAGGCGGGATAATTGTGCAGGGGAAAGGCCCCAGGCGTGATAGGGGTTTGCATTAGCAATGCCTTTTCATCCATCTGTCTTTTGACCACAGCTAGAGAGGGCCAGAATTTGACTTATAAGGATGTTTTGATCAACTGATTGTTTCAGCGACAGAGCTCCTGAAGTACACACAGGCACAAAATACTTTATTTGTGTACTGGAGCAGCTAGGAGCCAGGGTCTGAAAGGTTTCCTTCTTCAAAGATTAATCTGTTTAGGCTCTACCAGTTCCCTTATAATCCTGGAGAATTCAACTATCAGCTTGACTAGGGGAAATATTTCACCTTGGGTATTTGTCCACTGAGTACAGTGAAAGCATAAACAGGCCAGAGAAGAATCAAGCTCAGAACAGGCACTAAATTATATAGTTTATTGGTATACTATCATTATTTATTAATTAGGCTAAAGAGAAGCTGAAGAACCCTGCTGACAGTCAGAGCTTGATTGTGCTGTTCAAGTGTGTTAGGAGCTCTGTCTGACACCTCCTACACTTTTTAGTGTCATTACGGGAAGGTTAAAGGTGCTGAAAGCAGCTGGTACCAAAAAGTATCCCAAGAATGAATGTGAAAGCAATACAAGGACAAAGATATTTGTCCTGCAGTCAAATGCTTTTTACAGTTGTATGTAACATATGTGCTAGTAACAACTACACTGTTAAAAAAGTGTATTCTGGAGTTTAGAAAAAGCACTTTGGTGCTATGGAGGAGAAAGAGCCTATGACAGACTCCACCTATACATTTTCTTTTTAAGATCATCTAAACTTTATTGAAGACTAACCACAGAAGTGAAAATTGTTGGTATTAACACTCTAGGGCATCCTGTGTACTGAAGTCTCAATTTCTTATCCTGAATACGTGTTCAGGTTGACAAATTTTGGGGTGTTGTTTTGCCTCTAGATATTCAGATGTTCTTTTGACATCTGGGAATTTAATTAACAGCTTTTGCATGTATTTAAAGTGAAGTAAACTTTCCTGGAGCCTCCTGATGGTGAGGAGCAATCTTATTTATGAACACTGGCACCTGTCATGTTAATTTGTACAAAGTTTTTGATTTATCCTAAAAGAACACATTACACAGTGGATTTGGAGGAGTTAAAGGGAATCCACAGGGTGACTTTAATCTTTATGTCTTTATATACTTGAGGGCATTTTACTGCACCTCTGCACTGCTTTCACTACACAATCATTTTCTGCTTTAGAGATGTAGCCATTTGGATCAATAGTTACAGTACAATATATTGTACTTCTGATGGGAGCCTCACAGGACAGTTAAGAAACTCTGTGGTAATTTCACAAAATACTTGGATACACTCTGAAGTATATTTCAAAAGTAAAGTTGGCAAAACATACACTGTGTAAAATTTATAAGAGCCCTAATGAAATTGTACTTGCTCTACTTACTTTTATTAAAACTAAATTAGGAAAAATGGGATTTAAAGAGATGTTCCTTGCTTAAAACATGGATGCTTTAATAGGAAGCTGCAAGTATTAAGGAGACCAGGCTATCTGCCTCTGAATTTGTTGTAGCATCAGTTTTAAACTCCTGTGGAACAGTGTTGGCTTGTTGGTGGGATTTTTGAAGGGAAAGATTTCTAGCTGATGTGAGAAGTATGTGTTTCCTTGGCTTGATTTTAAAGAAAGTAGAAAAAACCCAAAAGATATTTGGACACATTTGCTCAGTACATAGAATAAAAAATAAAAGAGGATCTAAAAATGTACGTCCCTTAAAGCGTTAACAAATATATCCTGCGCGTTGCGGATTTTACAGTGAATTCTTTATCTCTAAACAAACTGGGTTATCACAGCTGTTTATTGTACTGCTAGCCCTGATCCTAACCTTTATGTCTTTATTGCTTACATACCATTCCCTTGTTTATATGTCTGTACCAGCCTGTGCCCTTGAACTTGGCCCCCGCGAGCCCTGACCCGGCACGCTCGCTCGCTCCAGCGGGTCACATCGGCAATCAGTAAATGGGAGATGGGGCTGACGGGTGGCCGGCGGGCAATTAACACACCACCGAAGTCTTGCTGGCCGCTGGGGCTACCGGAAGGGCAGACCACCGGCCACGGTCCTTGGCGCTGGAACTGCAGCACCCTGGCCAGGCGGCGGGTTACAGGCGGGGGGAGGAGGAGAAAGAAGGGAAGGGCAGACTAGAATCGTCTTTGAAGGGTTTCTTCTGCCTCTTGTGGGATGTCAGCAGGAGTACTCACCAGCGTCCAGCAGAACTGCCTGGAATGCAGCACCAGGGGCTATGTTAGTAGAGGGACGATGCTTCTCTCCTGCAGAACTGTCGGTTCCCCTCCCCCCGCAGCTGTCCATTAAAAATGAAAGGAGAGCTGTGTGCCTTTCCACTCTTTTCTTTCTTCTTTTTCTTTCCTTCTCCTCTGGCTGATAAGCTGACAGCCAGGCGTGCCTTGTTCTGATAACTCAGCAAAGTTTGGTTTTCATACGGACAAACAGCCCGTGCCCTCCAGCATCCTCGCCAGCAAAGCTTGAAGGGCAGGATGGAGGGGACAGTTTAGGAATAAGCAGGGACAGATATGTGACTGGAAAGATCTTCCTTCAGATCAATGATAAACTTCAACCATAAGCCAAAAAGTACTTTGTAAAACTCCTGATACCTCACAGAGTGGATTTCAGTGCGTGAAAGATTTTGGCTCAGCTCAGTGGGCATCGTCAGAGTATTTGTCACCAGGAGTGCAGCGGGGCTTATTGTGGCATGAGCCCCAGTGATGGGCTCTTCAAAATGTGGGCAGCACCAAACATGCTGGGACAGAGTAGTGTCAGTGTGTGCAGTGAACCTTCCTTACCACTCCTCAGAGAAATTGGACTGGGTTTGGTTTCACTTAGTTGAAAAGGATCTTCACTAAAAACAAACCTCCTGGGGAAAAGAGCTCCAGATCTGAATCAAATCCTTCATTTGCTGCTAAAAATAATGTCATTGAATGGAAGAATTCACAAATTCTCCCAGGGAAAAGAAAAGATGATCCCATTAACCTACATTACAGCCATCACCATTAAGAGGTACCATTAACCTGCAGTTCCCACACTGTCTTGTTGGAGATATTACAGTCATCCCTATAATTCTGGAGATACTACAGCCATCCCTATAATTGTGTGGTAACTCTTGGCAAACAATGACTTTTTAATAGGCAATGTTGCAGCCAAGTACTGTGTTGGATTATAAGGTCCAATCCACATAGCCTTTCATGAGAGTTTTGGCTGTTGAGGCAAAAGCCTTTCTCAAGCCATGCTTTGGATCAGAGCTCCAGAACAGGATTGGGTCCTCTACTACGTAAAATTAAAGGATTTTACTGCCTTACAAGGTCATGAGCAGTCATAATCGATCAATACAAAGGATAATATGAGTATCAAGAGTTTTAATGACATAATACCATGGTGTAGAAGTCGTTCTTTCACTTTCTAAAGTAACACATATGATTTCAGTGGCTGTTCTTCACACAGTTATTAATACTCAGCCACCAAAGTGAGAGTGCTAATGAGCACCCATGTTTGGTGAATAAGTTAACTGAATCCTACTAGTTAGAAAACTCTAATGTTATTGTTTAATATAAAGTATATATATTTATATGTACATGGGCAATACTCTTTTCTCTTAATATATTCTCTTACTATATACTGTTTACACATTAAGGCTTTGATTATGAGCATTCTGACAAGTTTAGTAATCAAATTTTCATATATTCAGAAGCATGAATTTTCCTCAGCTTTTTACTTTGCTCTGTGATTCTATCTACCATCCCAAGATTTTGTTTTGGTTTATTCTTATGGCTTTTGGGGGTTTGAGGTTTTTTTCCTCAGAGGAAGGAACTGCAGAGAAGTCAGTGTGGCTTTACAGTAAAGGAGCTAGAGAGGTCCTCAGGACTCACAACTTGACTTACTTCAGGTTCTTACAGTGACCATAAGCTAATAATTCACTCCTCATTCCTCAGTTTCCCAGCTGTAAGGTAGCGGTAATATATTACTTTTGTGGGTAACATGAAGATATAGTCAATATTTACCTGCTGTTCTCCAACTGCAAAAAAGGGTGATTTCAGAGAATGCTGCTGTTGGAAATGGGTTGTTAGGAATCCACAAACCTCCCATATTCTTAATTGTGGTGTCTGTTGCCTGGGCGAAGGAACTCTCCCTTTCCTTCCACACCAGCTGAAAAAGCAGTTGGAAAGCTCTTGGTAACATCAGCAAAGGAAAATGTCTTAGGCAGCTTCAGGTCTAAAAGCCAGCCAGATAACCTAAGGACAAGATCCTACAACCTCAGCCTCATTGTAACACTATAATAAAAGGCAATAAATGCTATTTCTAACTATGTATGCTTCCTACAGTGCAGCTAAGTATCCTTTCCAGTTGCATAAGGGTTAACTGAGCCCTAGGAATGTGGCTGGTATATTATCATAGCTCTGATGTACCCACCAAAGAGTACCAGGCAAACAGCATGTACTTAAGAATGTGGAGTTCTCATACCCTTCCATAAGAGATATTAGGTTTTTTCCCCTACCCTTGCAGGCTGTCTCTCTTTTTAAAAGTAATTTCTCAGAAACATTCTCAATCTAAAATTAAGAAAATCTGTATGTTAAAAGCCACAGTGAAGCAGCACTTTTTTCATAGGTTCAAAAACCCCTCAAGTAATCAGTTGTATATTTATATAACGAAAAGTCAGATTTATGAAAAATGCTGCTGTGACTTGTAATTTCAGATGAAATGGTCCTGTCTCAGGATAAGAAGCGATGGATGCTAGCATGTAGTGATGTGCAAACTCCCCTGTCTGAGCTGAGTGTATTTCTAACTTCACTCTAATTATCAATCACTTGATTCATGTCAGACCACTCACATTTAAATCACGTTTTTGTGCTATTTAGACAGGTACTCTGTAAACACAGGGAGAAGAGGTGGTTTCTGGAATGAACGGGAATGGCTGCCTGAGTGGCTGTCTGAGTCCATGCTCTGTATGAACAAACTAAAAGCAAGAGTCTTTCATGCTAAATTTGTATGCCCCCCTGCACAAATTGCCCAATTTATTTAAGTATTTTCTGGTGGTGAGATGTTTTGGGAAGAGGGGGTTGATAAAATGCATTTAATAAAACACTGCAAGTTGAGTTTAAGTATAAAATGGAATTCTTTCTGTGCTGGGTTTGATGTTCTTAATTTAGTCCCTGGTGGACAGTAGTCTGCATTACAAAACCTTCACACATAATTTGGCACAGTTTGGATGATTTGCAATCTTTCCCTCGCTCTCTCTGCAGAGGATGCCCTGAGCAGATCCTGCATGGAGGCTTGGTGACCTCTCCTCTCTCAGGAGGGTGGTCTCTTCAGGTCACTGTTCAGGTCATTTCTGCAGCAGAGTAAGGAAGCTTTGACTGTTTCTTCACTTTTGTGGGTAAACAGAAGACTTTAATTTCCAGCACTACTGGTCCCTAACCTTCAAAAGCTAAGCAGTCATTGAGGGGGATGGGAAAGCGATGCCAAAAGAAAGCAGAGAGCAAAGAATGTAAAGAATTTTGCTTATCTGTGACAAGTTTCCAAGTGTGTTTGATTATGGTAATAAGGATACCTCATTAACAAAGGATTTTAAAGGCATGTACACCATTGATAATCAGCCTTGGCCAAAGTACAGTGTACATTTTTAACTGTCTGGCTTTATGTTTTGTTTCAGTTTTGGTTTGGGGTTTTTTTTGTTTGTTTGTTTGTTTTTCCCAATGGGATATGTTTGAAATGCAGCAGCACTTCAGTGTGAATGTGGAATTTCACTTGATGCATGAGGGTGGGGCTATATCTACTGCAGATAAAGTTCCCATTGCCAGCAAGAGATGACTGTAAAACATGCACAATTCCCAATCCTTAAAACTCTCCCTAATTGCAAATCTGCTCATTGTTTTAACTTATCTCTGCCGGCACTGTGCTGAATTAGTCCTTTGGAGTCCCTGAATGGGATCAAGGGAAGAGAAGAGGAAAGGAAGGATGGGAATGAGAGTGAATGAGAAACAGAAGAAAGCAAGATAGCCAGAGAAAAGGAAGGGGGTGGGGGGTGTAGGGGTGTTAAGCATAATTGCCCTTTGGCCTCCTATGAAATTGTAAAAGCTTTGAACATCCTTGCTGAACCAACCATGAGAATGTTTTCTACACTCCTGGCATGGGAGGCATCTGGCTCGGTGCTGGGAGGAGAGGAATGAAATGGTTCAGCAGGAATTTACTTCCCCTGTTTGGATCTTTTCAAGTGTGTGCCTTGCCTGGAAGCTGATCTAGTGAAAGTCCTTGCCACCAGCCTCTGTGCTAATCCCCATATTAGGTCAATTGGCTATCTCTCCCTGCCTCCAGTTTCCCACTTGTGAGATGGGAGATGCAGCACCCCTGTGGTCACCCTCTTTTTTGGCCAGTTTGGTGCTGTAGCAGGCAACTGTTTCCACCAACAAGCAATCTGTGGGAATTTACTCCAGCTCTACTTGATACCTTCAGTATTCCTGGTTTTGCATCCTTATCTCCTAATGAGTTTATAATCTAGAACAGAATGGTTCCCCTGCTGTTCTCCAGACTTCTTATCAAATGATTTTGCTGTCAGACACATTCAGATGACAGACAAGCCACTGTTGGCCCTGTGTGGGTTCCTGGATGAGTGCTTTTTGAGTAGGAATGGACTTGAGCAAAGATGAAAACCTCCTATGCGTGGGGATCTTCAGGCATATTCCAGGTAGAATATTTAGATGCTGGCTGCCCAACCCTAAACTTGGTGGATATAATTTGGTATTTTTTTCTTCTAGTGCCTTTGGGTGGAAAAAAGGCATTTTAATATCCACACACTTCTAATAAACTAAAGCTGTAACGAGGCTTTTTCTCTTTGTATTGCTCTTTTGTTGTCTCCTATGCGCATTTCCCATTGATTTTTGCCAAACTCCCCTATACTGTAACTGTGCAGTTATAAACTGATGTCATTGAGGGGAGCTGAGGAGAGAAAGGATAGCCATAAAATTACTGGTTGCAAACAAACACTGCAGCTCTCTTTGGACATTTGTCAGTTACACCTGGAGATTATTGCATACAACCTTCCTAATCAGTAAATCAGCCAGCCACCCATTGTTTCCTTAGCCCCATCAGAAAAAAATGTAACAGCTGGTTAATTTACTTTTTTTTTTTTAGGTAGGAAATTCATATCCTGACTCATTGATATCTTTGTTTTGCAACTTGGTGCCATTAAATTATTTTGTTTGTCTCGGTGTTGCCTGCTATAAAAGACAGGAGGGGTCAGCCTGCATGCATGAGGTGGACTGATGTCATCTTTCTGGTTGGTGCTCGCATGGAAAACAAGTGAAACTCTCTGAAGTTTTCCTAAGTAAGTTGGGACATCCCTTCAATGTCCAAGGCAGAGGTACTTGCTAACGTGAGCAGGGACTAAAGGAAGCACAAGCACAGAGATGAAGCTTTGCAAGCTCTAGAAGCTCTAAAGCTTTGGTTGGCCTGAGACTGTGCAACAGCCAGCTACAACTGAATGCTTTATTGCCGTCTGGAAGTGTTTATTTTCTGAACATAAATTCAAGGGACAGACTCAAGGCATGTCTAGAAATAAAGCATATCATCATGTGAGCTAAGCTGACAAGGACAATTTACTGTACCCTGCATTCGTTCTGGGCCAATCGGAAGAGAAGAGGCTATTAACATCCTGAAATTCCCGCTGTTCGGCTCTCTCTGTCCCTTCACTGAACTCAGGAATGGCATGTATTAACCCCTTGAGGGCCTCCGGTGCACGGCGCACATCCAAAGAAGGGACACTTGTTTAGGCCCAGAAGACATATGCAGTATGTCCAGCTCTTATTGACAGCAGCAGCAAACTGCTTTAAAAGCCATGACACAGCAGGCACTGTCTGGAGGCCCAGCACAGGGTTAACATCTTTCCTAGAGGCAGTTTTGGTGCTGTAGATGAGCGCTGACTTACTCTGTTTAAATACGAGAGTTCACTGGTCAGCTTGACCTTGAATTCTCTAGCAAAGACAGGAACAAGTTGACATACTGTTCGTGTTTCCAGAGGCTGCAAAGTTCAGGGAATACAACACAACTGCAGCTCACATGCCGTGAGCATCACTTAGAGAAGAGAAGGGAAAGTTCATTTCCTGTTTTTTAGATCCTGCCAGCCAGAAAAGTAACAAAACCAGAAAAGAGTCAGAAGGTAGAGCACAAAGGGCACCGCAGCAGGTATTGCAGGGGAAAGGTGCCATTCATAGTCAGGAACACGTTATAATAAAAATCCACAAGCAAAAGTCCACAGAGGGCTGTTTGCATAGCAGCAATACAATATCTACATGTGTAAATAGAGGGAGCAGCCTTAAATCCACATTACAGCAGCAACTGTTGGGTCTTTTATAGCTGCAGCCATGCTGCTTGAATCTTCCTCCTGACTTGGTGAATGTCCTTGTATATAGGACAGCACCATCAGCCCCATTCGAACACTGCAGCTGAGGGAAGCATATTGTTCTCGCTCTGAATGTGAGTTTTCTGTATACAGCATTGCAGAAGGGCAGTGCAGTTAACTGATTTCCAGCTTCTTTTCCTCCTGCCCCCTCTCTGCATGGTAGCAGGTACAGATTCAGTGCAGCAACTCATTCCTGCCTCTTGTTCCTAGTGAAAAGTGCATTTCTTCACCTCCAGCCCCTGCTTGAGAAAATGTAGGCTGGAGCCTTATGGAGTACATGGGGAAAGGGAAAGCTGAGGAGAGCAATCCATATAGGATTTTCTAGGTTTTCTTGTATATCGAGGCTGGCTAACATGTAGCCTGGTAAAGCTGAAGGCACAGCACACCCAAGCACTCCTGCAGCCAAAGTTCTGTTGAGGTAGAAGTAGAAGCAGAAGCAGGATTAAATGCTGGATCCTGGGTCATGATCATCCCCTAAGACAACTTCTCTATTTGTTTACCACTATGCCTAAGAACACATGGAGTAAATCCACAGATATTAAAAACACACACACTCCCCCTGTGGTTTAGTTCCTTTTTTTTTATTTGGGTCTTAGTCTTTCCTCTGTATTTTGGCAGAGTCATGCAATGGGATCTCTCTACTATATTGCCATAATGTTCACAGCTGTAATCAAAACATTTATTCTCCTATCTTCTACCAAATCGCTTGAGGTCTCCTCCTCCCACTGAGAAGCCTGTCTCAGTCAAGCCCCTCCACATGGCTGAAGTATTGCAACCTTCAGTATTAGACAAGAATAATATAAGAACCACAAAGAATCATTTATCTGGCATGACATATTTTATGCTCTTGTGTAAGTTTTCCTGAGGGACTTCTGAATGTCCTACTGAGTGGCTGTAAAGACACCAAGGACTCAAAGTCATGGGTATCATCTTTATTGCAAGCCCTAAAACACTCAGCACAAAGACAAAGCTGAGTGAATTTAACTTTTCTGAAATTAAGATACTATATTGTCTCACCAAAGTCCTTCCAAAGATCTCTTTAAGAGAAGAGTGGTTTGGGGCTGAAAGGATCCCAGTACTGAAATTGCTCTTAATCTTCTCTTACTATAGAAATGTTTCTGTGCTTTAAAAATACACTCCCTATTTCTTACTTTCAGACTACCCTAATCTCAAATTAGCCTTCTGAGCAAAGGTCAAGAGTGCAGGAGTGCAGGCCTTATTGGTTCAGTTAAAGGAAATAACACAAAATCACACCGGCTATTGCAGAGTCTTTGTCAACAACTTCCTGAATCCTGAGAGGCTGCTCAGGCATAAGCTGTCTATACAGCCAGATAATGCTGTATTTGGAAACACATTAGTGGGAGAAATTTAAAATATATTTTTATATATGGCTAAAAGATACATTCATCTCAGTAAAAGTCTTGGATTAGTGCTTCTTGATTAATTATCGATGTTTGTCTTCTTGGGGTTTTTTTTAATGTGTTTATAAAATAGCCTTGACTCTTTTTTCCCCAAAACACTTGCACATAACAATGCTCAGATAGCTACACTGGTGGCTGTTTTACTATTACTCGCCAATGTCCTTAATAATGATAAAATGTTAAGTATAATGTACCAGTAAATATTTTGGAATTAGGGAACTGGTAGGTATCTGGTGAAGGCACTTCGTGTTAACAGTTGATATACTGTTGTTACATTGATTAAAACTGAGGCTGAAGTATTTGTGTAAAGATCCTCTTTTTAAAGTGATTTTCTTTCTTTCTTTTTTGGTTTGTATCCTTGTGCCTGAACATTTGACCCTGGGGGAGTAGGATAGAAAGATTGTTTAAATAGCAGAGAATTGTTTATTTCAATTTTCTCCCTCTTTTTCTCCCCTTTTCAGTTCTCTGTACAGGTAAATTACTCATGATATGGGAGAATCTCAGAAAGTTCAGAGGTTTGGGGCAGGAAACGCCTCCCCTCCCCCTGAAGTTGGGATTCTGAGCTAAATTCATCTGAATGCTGTCATTTCCCTGCTTTTCCTTCTCTACCTCCTTCACTACATTCCTCTTTTCCCCTCCCCATTCCCAGCCACCCAGATCTTATCCTTTCCTTGACCTGCAGCTCCCCCTCCCTTGCCTTCCAATGCTCTAAAATGTCTGGAGGCTATGGCTGAAGGTGGTAGTTTCTCCTGGTATGTTTTCTTTTTTGTTATTCCTGGGCTGTACTATAACAAGAAATGCTCTGTAATCCTTCACCTTCAGAGGCTGTCTCCATCAACAGCTGCTAGAAGCAGGTTTAGTGGCCGCTATGATGAAAAGGCAGCAGTGATGCCCAGCAGAGAAGTCCAGGCTTGCTCATGGCTTGCTGGGTGCAAGCACCCACTGGTGATGCAGCAAAGGGCTCACATAGGCACAGGCCATTGCAATTTGTGTTTGGTCAAAGGATTCTGGAATAGGTGTGGAAGCTCAACCAAACTTCCAGTCTGCTCCTGCTTTTTCTGACACAATCTGTGCCTTTGCATCATTTATCACTATCTCAAATGGGTCTGTCCTGGTAGGGAATACACAGAGTTCAACAAGAGCCCTTTATTTTTTGTTTCATTTTGGTTTTTTGGTTGTGTTTTTAGGTTTGTTTGTTTTGTGGGGTTTTTTTTTTTGTTTTGGTGGGGTTTTTTTTAATATTATAATCTTGCAGTGTGGTTATTCTGGTTTTTCTGAGAAGTGGCAGGCAGCCAAATACTGGAGTCATTATTTGCAAACTCTAAAAATAGAGTCAAGATTTATAGGAAGAAAACAGATATGTCTTGTTACAAAACCATGAATAAGGATTGGCACAAACATAACAGTTTATTCTTTTTTGATATTGCTTATTGTAAATTGCACTCTATCTTTCTGGGAGATCCACTAGATAGTTACAGTACAGAAACATTTCCTGTACTTGAAAGTGCTAGAGAACTGCAGTTTACTTGTTGTAAAGACTTGATTATTCAAAGGAAGCGATAAGAGATGAGGTAGCCCCTGGGAATTTTGTGCATTGTTGGGATGGACAGTTTGTTTTAAAAAAAGTATTAGTGATCTTCTTTTGCAGGTCACTGCTGATAAAAATTACATTCAGCACCTAGCGTAAAGGTGTCTCCTGAGTTGCACTTCTGGTTAATATTGCTTGTTATTATAAACCATGAACATCACATCCCTGATCTAACTAATGTTAATAACACTCTGCACACTATCTCCTTCTGCATAGGCTCTGGCAGGGCAGCAACAAAGAGGGGAAAAAATGGAAAATAAAAGGGTGGAAGCATAGAGGAAGAGGGGGAGAGACTTTCACAAAGAGTTAAAAAGGCCTGATGAAATCCTTACAATGTACACCATATGGCTTGACATTTACCAGATTAGTTAAACATTTCTACTGGGGATAAATATTCCTGCACATCAATGTAAAGAAATTGCATGAGACAAGGGCACATACAGCATATTTATGCCATGGAGTAATCTTTTTTTTTTTTTTCCCCTTTTTCTCCCCTCCCCTTTGCAATCAGAATTCAGGTTATGAACATGTAAGGGCCAAGTATACTAAAGCCCAGTGAACCCCTGTTCCTGTGCACTCCTGAGCTGCTTGTCAATGTGGCTGCAAACACAAGCCCCTTCCCACCACCACCCCAAATGCACTCCAAACTCTCACCCAAAAAAGTTTCAAATGAGCAATCTTGCTATAAAAAAATCCCAACCCAACTCTACAGAGAGGCCAAAACATTAAAGTTTGTCAAATTCTATTTCAGGCCTTGAGTTGCCTGTGGAGAGATGGCTGTGATGGCTGCCAAACTGATTCGAGGCGGGCTGATGCAGAGGAGGTGACTGCTGGTGCCCATGTCTGGTGTAGACTACTCTGTTCCTTGGTGAACAGCCCTAAAGCCATAGATTCCATTTGATCTTTGCAAAGGCTAACATCTGTCTGCTGTCATTTTAGTAAGATTGATGACAGGCTGGGATAGGGGAGGAGGAGGGGGAGTGCAGCAGGAAGAAGGCTGATCCCTGCAGCCCCAATGGCTGTGGCCAAGCCTGCCTGAAGTTGTTGGCCTGGACCCTCTGGTTGGCTGTGGCAGTGGCATGGAGCTGCTCCTTCAGTACTATGGCAGTAATTGTGTTAGGTTGTTACAGCAGATTGCAGGAACTCAGAGACATAAAGGCAGCATTTTACACCTTATGTTTCTTAATAGATTATCCGCGTCACAAGCAACACAGAACAAAATGTTATGACAACCATATGAATATGGTTTAATGTGGCTGGGCAATGCAGGTTAAAGCTATCAAAAAAAAATATATATATATATTTTTTTTAAGATTCCAAGAGAAACTAACCATTGTAGACATGCAGCTATTTTTATACAATACCCTGACTTTTGGCAAACTCTTTCCGGGCTCTAGCAGAAAATTCTTACTCCTTTTATTAGTAGTAGTATCTCTGTGCCAGAGTAAAATCATACATTTTCCCACTTGGAAGCTTTCTTTTAAGCCAGTGTCTGAGCTGATGTAATAAGGGAATCTTCCATGAAGGACACATGTCCCAAACAGGGCAGCCAGATGCTGGCTGTGGCATGCAGTACCCCTCTGGAAAAAAATAGCTTTTGCACTTGGGCAGCATGAAGTCCATGTATCTTTTTACATGAATGAATGAGTGAATGACAATGCTTAAATTTTATCTTACTGCAAAATCCTAGAGATTTGGATTTCACCAGGCACACATGTAGAGAAGAGGGATCTTGGTGCTTCTGGGAAAGAAGTGTGGTGCACTGCGGAAGAAATCCATAGTGATAGGGCTACTGCCCTTCTGGATTAGGAAGTGAGAAAAGCACCTCTGAATCTTTATCCAATACTAGACTGGAAATCATGGAGGCAAGGGCTGGAAGCAGGAGCAGGGAGGTGATCATGCCCTTTACTCAGCTTTGGTGAGGCCTCACCTCGAGTACTGTATCCAGTTTTGGGCCCCTCACTACAAGAGGGACACAGAGGTGCTGGAGAGGGTACAGAGGCTACCAAGCTGGTAAAGGGCTTAGAACATAAGCCTTATGAAGAAAGACTCAGGGATCTGGGCCTGTTTAGCCTGGAAAAGAGAAGGTTGAGGGGAGACCTCATGGCTCTCTATAACTACCTGAAGGGAGGTTGTAGAGAGGCAGGGACTGGTCTGTTCTCCCTAGTGGAGAGTGATAGGACAAGGGGAAATGGATGCAAATTGCACCAGGGGAGGTTCAGGCAAGACATTAGGAGGAATTTCTTTCCTGAAAGGGTTGTCAGCCATTGGAACAGGCTGCCCAGGGAGGTGGTTGAGTCACCATCCCTGGAGGTGTTTGAGACAGGTGGATATTGCATTGGGGGGCATCATTTAGCAGGTTGCTAGGGCTAGGACAAAGGCTGGACTTGATGATCTCCAAGGTCTCTTCCAGCTGTAACTGTTCTATGATTCTATGAAGCAGCCCTAGAATCTCTCTGGGAGTTGGAGGGGAGATGAATGCACAAGCTGGTAACTTCTACAAGTTGGAATTCAAAATATACCTGACTTAAACTCCAGGTTGGGTTATGTAGACGTGGGGGAAAGCTCAGCTCTGGCCCCACCTGTTTAGATTTGCAGTGCTGTGGCTGATGCTGTGCGAATTTTAACCACACAGTGTCCTGTCATGGCAAAATGACATTGCAGGGTGGGTGGGATTTCAGCTATGGCCAGGGAAAAATGTAGTGTAGAGTGTGAAACCAAGCTGTACTCTTTTTATTCTTACTGGTCAGAGGAAAGCAAAGACTCTCCCCAAGTTGGAAAACTGGCTTGGGCCCCACATGAACTTTGTGCTTGGGTGATCACGGGTGGCTGGATTGATAAAGAGTGAGCCAGAGAGATAAATACACGTACAGCGGAAAATAAGAAGAGATAATGGATTGGCGTAAGTCGCAGTATATTTCCTCCTAGTGATGAAAGGCCAAGAGTGAGTTATAGATCTTTCCTCACGATAAGAAGAGATATTTCTTTCCAAATCATTTATCTATAAGATACTGAGATATTATTTAGGTCTGCATTGGTATTAATCTGGCTCTTTGCGTTTCTATCTGAGTGCCTCAGCAGGTAAAAATGTGCTGCTAGGGGCCCTAAAGGTTTTGTCTGCACCTCCTGTGGGTGAGGTATTAGTTTTTATTGTAGGGAACTGAGGAGAAAGAAGACATGTTTATCCTGGTGGCTCAGGTAAAGACAATATGGCTTTTTTATGCATTACTAGAGTTGAAATCTTCTTTTGTTCAGGTTCTTAATGTACGAGAAGCAATCACTGTAAGTGTTGCCAGATCTGTTTACTGCTCTGGGATACAATTAACTTTAAAAAAAAAATTAAAAAAAAGAATGTCTGTATGAGGAAAACAACCCCACCTGACACCTTTGATGTAGGAAGAACCTTCTGCCTTTGACTGCTTCAGCAACGCTAGTGCATTGGATGGGTGTGCACAGCCCTTTCATCCCTACAGTCAAGGCTGTGTAACATTTACATGTCTCAGAGAGATGACATGTGCAGGGGACACGTGTGTGAGGGTGGGGAGCTAGGGATTGAAAAGAGCAGTCAGGAAAAAGCAGCGTGTGTTTTTCAGCTGGGAAAGATTGGGGCACCTGATTTTTACAGCGAGAGTAACAGCTTTCACGTGATTAAAAAAAAACATTAATTTATTTGTTCATTTACTGTTTTATTTTGTAAAAGCCCATTTCTCAACATCCTTCCCTGCAGAGGCTGAGAGGGCATCCTGGGCTGGAGCTGCTGGAACCATCTGGAACCAGATGGAACCAGCTCTGCCCATCACGGGGTAGCTCCCACCTCCCCTCAGAGCATTGAGCTCCCCACAGAGCTACCTCCATCTTGAGGAGATGGTGGAGTCATTAGGGACAGGCAACAGCACTGGGACAGAGGAGAGCACAGAGGAGCTGGGGACCGAGCCCAGGGTTTGTCACCATCTGGACAGTGTCAAGTCAGAGTGGTGGGAGTGAGGGACAGGCTGGACACCATGTCCTTGAGTAATGGCTGTTTGCCTGCAAAGATGCTTGAGGGTCAAGGGGCACTCGTGTTTCTGCTAAACAGTCTAGTATATCTTCACTTTCTGTAATCTCAGCTGGAGCCTTTGCTGTCATGTTCCCCTCCTCTAAAACCTCTGCTTTTGAATCTTAAGAGAAATCTTTACAGTGGTCGGTAAACCCTAATGTTGTACTTGTTCTGTTTTATGAGATTTCCAGTAACACATGGCTTCAGAGATTTGTCACTTTGTGGATCAAACAGCTCTAAGGACACAGCAGATTTGGGCTGAGGTGGGGGAGAAGTCAACTCTTTCCATTTTGTTTAAATGAGCTTCAGGTTCAGTACATTAAAGTGCTAATAAGGAAGTCTTGTGTTCCCACACTGTTCTTAAAGGCATTCTCACACTGCTGACCTGACCTCTTGAATCCTGGCTTTCCTGAAGGAAAAGCTGATCCATCAGGTCTCCTGTATCTAAAATGGGATGAAAGGAAGTGATGGACCTCTTTCTAAGCTGGTGTTTCTCAGGTACCTTAAGCAGCCTTGTTCTTTTTGTATTTGTCTCTCATTTCCCTGAGAAGGAAAAAAAAAACCCTGAAATGTGATGGCTCAAATCACTGAAGATGAGAAAAAGCAAAAGGAAATAAAGAGGTCATACACCTAAGTTAGCTTATGATTAAAAAGAAATTAGTGGGGCTATTTTTAATTTGTTTAAATATATTACTTTCTATTAAAAAGGTCTTTATATTTCACTAAGTATGAGATGAACTGTGTCACCAGAGGAAGATTTTTCTGTTTCAGTCTCTTTTCTCTTAAACAATTAGAAGTCAAAGAAATTCCACTGAAGTCACGAATGTGAAGCCAGCAGAAATGACAGCAGAGGGGGACTTTTCCTCTACAGTCTAGTGTGGTCACCTTCCAGTGGGGCCAGTTTGCAAAAATTCAGGGAAGAAAAATGTGTTCACAACAGGTGCTTTGTGGATAGGTTTGTGGTACCACATAGCCCCTCCAAATATTCAGCCTCAGAATGCTGTGCAGCCTAGAGAGGTGGGAGCCTTCTTGGGAGCTGAAGTGCATCTCATATCTGAGCTGTGCTACCAGACTTTATGTTGTTTTTTTTTTCTGTTAAATCTGCTAAGCTATGGATATTTTCAGGCTGCAGCTGACAGAAATTAGAAGGGATATTTGTAAATGAAGTTTTGTGATGTTAGAAGTCTATGATGGAGCTTTTTTAATCAATGCATGAGCTAAATGGTGATCCAACTGTTTTAAGACTTTCTGCAAGATTGCCTAGTTTTCCATTTTTCCTTTGTATTTTCACTTCTGGAATATCTCTTTTGTTAAATAGAGAGCCGTAAGAGTAAACAGCAACTGGGTTAGTCTTTACAAACCTATAAGGTTATGAGGAAAATTCACCATAATGTTTAAAAAAAAAATAATAGGAGGTTTGGTTAGGAATTTGTCTCAAAACTCTGAGACAATGCAAACACCCTCAGTTTCTTGTTTCATTCCCTGCTGGAAAGTCAGGCCAGAATCACTGAACATTTCACCAAGTCTTGCTAACCTTCTGAGCTGAGTTGTGAGAAATTGTTCTTGACATCACATGAGCTGGGCCACAAGGCAGGACTAATGTGATATTTGCTGTTGAAGGTTTCCTAGGAAACATGCTACTTAGAGCACTCAGCCCTCCCTGCCACCCTTCCCACATCCTCCAGTTTCCCCCATTCCCGCAGATTTTGCAGAGGGCAGTGATGTCCTCTCTGACCTCTGGACAGCCTTGGTGCAGATCTCCTGCAGCAGTGCGATGCTTCCCAGCATCCCTACACACCCAGCTGAGCAGAGAGTGGTTGCAGAGATTTTGAAGCTCACCCACCTAATTGCCCTTTATTTCCTGTGCTTTATCACTTTCTCTCCACTTTTTCTTTTTTTGCCAGCAATGGGAGAGGTGAAACTAGGCTACACCCTGCAAGACTGGAGCTGGAGAAAAGAAAGTTTGAGCCTCCCCATCAATATCTACCTTTCCTGTCAAAGGAGAAGTGGTGGTGGAAAAAGGTTAGGGAAATGAGCAGATAAGTTCATACTTAACTCACCACAAGGCTCCTCTTCTTTTGGCTGCAGTTTGCTCTACATTAGCCATTATAGTACCTATTCTATAGGGATTTTTCAGCTGAATGAGGTTCACCAATTCATTCCCCTAGCTTCATCTGGTGGTTGTAGGTGGTTGTCCTTGACACCAGACCCATATAAGTGATTCCTGTCATTCAGGCCAAACTTTGCAGCTTGGCCATTTGGAGCAGCAGGATAGTTCCCATTGAGGATGAGATGAATGGAGTTGGTTCACACATGTTAAATGCAAATCCTTCGATGGAAACTCATGGTCAGCTTTTTCCAATGCTATTTTCAGAACTTCCACAAAAGACTGTGCTGTGATTATATGTATTCATGATATGTATATCATGTATTCAGCTCAAACAATATTTGAATGATGCTTTTAGAATTCTTCCTAAAAAAGGACCATGCTTCTGTAAACTGCATCATATTCATAAAAGAGGAAAAAAAACTAGCTTGCTTTTCCTTTCTTTCGCTCTTTCTTTTTAATATATCATTTCATAAGGCTGTGAGAATTGGTGTTAATGCTACATTACACACAGACACATTTCTACATAATCATATGCATTTGCATGTATGCCATACATAAACAATCCTATGGAATCCCGACACTTCATTGTTAACTTTGTCTCCATATTTTTCAAAGCAAAGAAGCTCTAAGGGTCAAACAGTTGCTTATTTCACTCTCTTTCATCAGGCTGTAAAGCAAATACAGCCAACAAAATAAAGCACCAGGGGAGTTGTGTGTTTATTTTGGGGGGCTGGTTCCCTCATCCCAGTTTTTCTTACCTGGCCATTTATAACTACCTGCTTTCCCTCTTGTCTCCTCCACTGACAAAACACCATTTTTTAAAAATCCATCATTAAGTGTCCTTCATGTTGCCAATATTGATTTTTCCAACCCCTTGGAAGGCTGAGTGCCACCTCCATGATGCTCTCCACAGCTATTGACTTGGAAAACAGGAGAGCTAAAGTTGCTGCGGCCAGACATTGGTTTCCCACATGGTAGGCAAGAAGACAAGTAGCCTTAAGTCACTGGACTGTCTGATTCATTTATCTCTGTGATGCCATTCACTTCACCTTACTGCATGTTTGTGTAGTGAAGCTGTTTGGCCAACATGCCCTATGGGCCTTGTCTTTGTAATGAAAGTGCAGAGGGTGGAAAAGAAATTCCATCCTGGATTGTTTAGCTCTGTGTTCAGTTTCTGATGGCATTCAGAATGATAGGGCTGGCTTTTAGCATGCTTTTTGATAGGGAGAAGCAGCATCTGCTGGGCCCTGCAAAGCCAGCAGGGTTTCACCTGTGTAAATCGGGGAAGAATTTGGGTCTTTGTGCCAGAGAAGGAAAACTAGTAATACTGTCCTCTTTCTGTTCAAACCCAGAAAAGTTTCTTCCAGTCATTAAGACTGCAGCACAGATGATGTCAGTCAACTTCAGAGAAACAGAATAAGCTTAGCTGAGAATCTGTGTACAACTCTCAAGTCTGTACCTGTCTTATAGATCAGCACTTTCCAGTGTAGAGTCATGCTTTTCTTGCAAGAAAGCAGTGGTGAATTTACAAGTCAATCTCTACCTGCGAGACATCATCCTGAAACCACATTGCTCATAGAAGGCTGATCTTCTCTAAATGATAGAGTACCCAGTACTCTAAGTACTCTGCAACTCTAAGAGACTCTGTAAGTCTCTTGTGAGTCAGCCAGACAATTCACTCATTTCCAAAGCACTTTAAGAATGTCAGTCCTCGTGGCACCATATATAATATATGTCAGGGGATATTGTTATCCCCCATTTCCAGCTGAGGAAGGGAGGAAAGGAGATTAAAAAACCACAACTTGAGTTACTGTTGGATGAAGGACTGGAACTCAAGGTTTCCCGAATAGATTACTGCCCTTCACTTCTCCCTCCATTGGTATAATTAGCAGTGTCCTGAATCTTTCTTATTCCCGTGCAAGAACACAATTGGATGCATCTTTCTTTGAAATTATCTGTCCTGGAGTCATTTTTGTTGTCCACTTCTGACTGTTAATGATCTGTTTTCTGCAGTGAAATGCTCACTAGCACACTGTACATCACAAACAGGTGTAAAGGTGTCCAGCTGTGATGTTTCTTATCATCTCTCTGGATTTCTGAAATCGGCTACCTGTAAAACTTTGGGAACCACATCTTGTAAAAAAGCAATCTTTGGAGCTCTTAAATTTTTTTTGTTCTTGGCTGCTAGCCATTCAGAAGGATGTCTTACATCCTTGAGATGAACTTAGTGTAGTCCTCATTGACCTAGCAAGCCATTTTTTCCCTGATGACAAGCTGGGATCACATCTTGTAATGACTGCTGCAAGATTGTCTTGTTAGGGAAAGGGCTAAGGTGGGATTGTCTTTAATGACAATGAAAGCACCTCATAAAATCTGATTCTTCAGTTTTACAGGCATGGCTCTAGAATTTTAGCCGATGCAGACTTAGTAAATCAGTCAGTCAAAAATTATATCACTTGAAGTATAATGTTCATGGCAGTCCAAAAATCTGAACATGTAGGTGATTTGGAGGGCATTTTGTTAACTCTTTAATTGGTCATTTGAGTGCTGGAGGCAGTAGCTAATTGCCTGTAGGTCAGAGTAGTCCTAGAGCTTAGGTAAATGTATATTGTCATATGTCACATTTTCATATGTCTCCTTTGCACGGGTTGGTAAAAATGATTGCTGCATAATTAAAATTAAGACAAGGTGGGAAAAGTGATTCAATTAAACCCCTGAAGCCATTGCACAAATTATCTCAAGTACCAAAAACTAATGAATAGTTAAAACTAGTTTTATCTTTTTACTCTTCATTCTTGGATCCTGAGGGTATTAAAATGGCTGGAGTCTCTCTCAAAGTTCTCAGAGGTAAGTTTTTGGGTGGGCAGTGCAAGCATGAGTCAGCGCAGAGGAATCCAGGCCTTTTAAAATCCCAGCACACAGAAACTTTGTTGCCTAGTTGTTTGGAATTGAAAATAACCAGACCTTAAGCACAAGAGACCTTTTGGTTTCTCTACCAGCCCAGAATTATTTTGAAAACATCTGCAATATTTCACTCTGCATGCAGCAGGTATTATATACCAGGGAGGGTGATGACAGTAAAAATAAATGAGATATGTTGTAACCAAAACATCCCAAGTTTTACATCATACCTTTCACAACCCTAGCAAGCATCCTGGGCTTTGACTTGAAGGCTAAAGGCATGTGGTAGTTTTACAAATGTCTATTAGTATTAACAAACATGTTCCATTATTAGACAGTGTGCCACTGCCCCAACCTCCTGGTGCAAGAGGTGAGTTAATGTGGCTTATAAAACATAAGAGTGCTGCAGGCACAAGCTATGGAAATAAGAGCCCTGGCTAAGCAGGAGGTCTCATTACATTTGGTGGGACAACTTACTAGAGGCCTGAACATGAGTATAATAGCTGCCTCCCAGCTAAGGCTTTTTATGGTTCCTGTCCTTCCCCAGAGCAATACAACTTCAGGAGGTTTAGAGCAATGAGGTCTGCATCTTTGGATATTAGCAGTGTGTTAATTCCAGCTGGCTTTAAAATGAGAGGTGAATGAGAGAATTAAGATAGGTTTGTTTGTGCCATCCCTGTGCGCTTTAACAGAATTTTTTGATGGTTTAAAGGAGCAGGGCACTTAGGAGTTGTGTTCTTGCACAGTTGGATTGTTGTTTTTGTTTTTTTTTTTGCCTGGTTCTTTGCTGCTAACTGTAAATCATTTCTGGGAGGCAGAGAATTCCTTGGCCAGGTTTGCCAGGATTGTAGCTTCTGCACAGAAAGGACTCCACACACTGAAACCACATACACAGTGCAGCTGAGGAGCAAATATGAAAGTCTCGCTAATCTTCATCAGAATAGATATTGTCCTAGAAGATTTTTAAATGTCCCCTAGTAGAGACTGTTTCTAGCCATCCAGGTAGAGGTTTCTGTAGGCATTGCCCCTTGTAGAGCTGGTGTAAATGTATAGTGTAGATGAAAACAATAGTGCCTTCTTTTGTTTCCACCACTTTGAATGTTATTCTCACTCTGCATCTGAAACTGACAGTTACAAACCCTATTCTTATCCAAAGCTTGATCAGAAACCTTAAATAGGAACTAATTTGTTATCACAGGTAGCATATTCATCTAAGAACTAATTTTACCAAGCCAAGAAAATCCCTGCTGAGGACCAGGATGATTCAGGGAACAGCAGGTTATGAAGAAACAATGATGTCAACTCACTAGATGAGTCCTTCATCAATGGGTAAAGCTTCTGCAGGTAGGAAAAATAAACCTTCCTGAAGATTTTTGTGGATCAAAATCCCAGGAGATATGGAGAGCAGAGTAGAGAAAAGGGAGAAAACTGAAACACAGGAGGCAGTCAAATCACATGAGGTGACTGCTTTCCCATGCTTTCTAGTGGAAAAACAAACAGCCAAACAGTGCCAGGAGTGCCCTAAAAAAAAAAATCAAAATAGTAAATGGGCAGATATCTCTCCTGGTGTTGCATTTTCCTCACCAGAATACTTTCTTCAGTCTTCTTTGGTGTGTTCAGCCTAAACTACTGGTAATCAGAGATAGAATTTCCACTGCTTCTTACCTGCAATTCAAGAACAACATAGCTTATGTGCTTGTTTAAACAGAATGTAGCCTTTTCTATACACCCTTGGCCTAAGACCACCCAAATGCCCAGTGGAATATTGCTTCTGACCAAACTAGGTTTTCCTTCCACTGTAAGGCAGAAGTGACAGTCTGTAACTGCTTTTCTAAATGCAGATTGATATTTTAGAAGACCATGGACAAAAAAAAAAGATTATGGTATAGGCTCTTGTGAATTGCAGCAAGAATTGTACCAAGAGAGCACTGAAATTCCTGCTCTGCATTTAGGAATGTGGAAATGACTCAAGGGTGTTTGAGATGCCTTTGTGAATTCCATGTACATCTGTGTATATATATATATAGTATTGTATTACTTTTATATAGATGTATATGGCAATACCGTACAAAACTAATATGAGACATAAAGTTGCTAAAAGATGTTATTTGACAGATTTACAATTTTTCCTCTGTGTATAGAAAGCAATTCAAGGTCATGGTGCCAAATTAATCAAAAATACCTCATTTCATTCACTAGGGAAGGCTTGGACCAGTCCCCCTTATTTACTATAAAAATACTTGTTTTCAGATATTTAAAACCAGTAGTTTGATCCTTTAATATGGACCTTGTCAAAGAAAACTGCTCTCTGTTGCTACCAGCCATGTCCGTTCACATCAGACCCTGTAAACAACAAGTGTGAGCTAAAAGTTTATAACTTTGATTGAGATTGCAATCAGAATTACTGGTGGAGGTGCTAGGAGCACAACCCCAGTCTCTGAGGCTTTGTGAAGAAGACCTGCACAGTGTGCTCATGATCAAAGTAGAGGATGGTAAAGGAATGTATTTTGGAGAAATTGCTTTAAAAGCCTCTGGAATTACAAAGACAGTGACAGAGACTTTCCACAGACTTTCTGGAAATGCCCTGTAAGTCACTGGTAGGTTCCCCTGGGAACTGAAGGAGCCAGCAGGAAGATGGTAATGGTCTATTAAATTTGAGGGGACATGGTTTGGTGACGTGTGGTGGGACCATGGCATTTCCACAGGTTTTCACTAGCTAGCAGCAGAAAGGCATGCACGTTGTGCTTCCTTTGGGCTCCATTTTACAAGCAGTGATATAGGGACATGAAGGAAGCTGCCTTCTCCCAGAGAGCCTGGAAGCAGTGAATTTCCTTCTGGACTAGCACTCCTCTTGATGCACATCAATGTTTTAATGGCATTCTCTTGTAAAGATGAGGGTTTAAAAGGTGTTTTTAATACATGAGACAAACGTTGTTACCAGTGAGTCTGGGGACCCACCATCCTTGTGTTATCCCACGGAGGGCACAGCCCTTGCTCACATTAACTCCTGTGCAAGGAACAAAATGCTACAGTGCTTGAGGCAACAGTTCTTGTATCAACCCAACAAAAGAGTAGAGATATGAGAGATTCCCTTAGTAGTGCAGGTGGCCCAAGCATGCATCTGAAAAGTAAGGTGTGCTTTGCTGTGAATAGAGCTATTACACTGAAGTTACAGGCTTTGCAAGAAAACAGTGTTCTCTGGGTGTTCCCACCTTCTCCTGGCTTACACAGATAACAATGCACCTGAAAAGACTGCTGAATACTGAGAAAGGGACAAAGTTAGTAATGATCAGCATGCAAAAAAAGATTAGGTATGAGTAGTTGAAATGGCTTAATTTATTTGGAGAAATTAATTATTTTACTTCCTAAAGTTTTTTGTTGGTTAATAAATCACAGCTTATAAGACAGCACTATGCAAATAAATACCCACAATGCTGCAATATTTTTGGTGGCTCACAATTAGCCATGATAACCCAAAGGATGGAGGTTAGCATATGTCCTGGGCAGAGTCAGGAATAACAGACATCTTTGTGTCTATTTAGGTATGACAAATTTCTTCTGTCAAATGCAGAGCAGATTGAATTTAGCCATCTTGGCTTTGATATTATCCATGTGGCTAAAATTGCCAGTCCATTTACCCTGGAAATCATTACAGCAGTGTACTGCCAAACACACAGTTGTATTGTTCCCTCACTTCATGCTGTTGTGTTCTGAGTGAAATGTACCTCTGAATCTTAAGTAAGTCTAAATTGAGTAGGTTTTGTTTAGAAGAAGTTGGAGTGTGTGTGCATGTATCTTCCAGTGTGATTTCAGAAACTAGCAATAATCTTTGTTATTGTTCCAGCTTATGTGGTTATGACATAAAGGATAAGATGGAAGTAAAAGAGCTTATGTAAGAATTCAGATGTTGGGTCACTTGAATTTATAGTGGGAATCTGGCTTTAGAGAAGGCTAGAGTAGGAGCTAGAATAGGAGCCAAAAAAACCTAGGTTTTTCTATACACAGCCAAAGATCAAGGACTAATCCAAGTTTGTGAGCCATTAAATTAGGATACTACTTAGATTTTATATAGGTGCTGAAGAGAAGTCTACTGATGATGCAGAGATGAAAGTTCTCCTGCCTTTATCTAGAACAACAACTGTTTCCTTGGAAATATATATAGGGAGACTTTGCTTACTAGAACAACCTGTCTTATGTCTGAATGTTGGGACCATCCATACTGAGTACTGTGCAAGTCCCTCTTTAAAGGATGAATATGCTCAGGTATCCCTGAAGAGTAGCCATTCAGGGCACCTCTTCTTCGAGAAGGCTGTCAGGATCTGCATACTTGAGAGGCATCCTAAGCTAGGGAGGAGATATTTGTTTTCCAGTTAGCTTTTGTCTAAGGAATAGACCTGAAAGAATGAGGAAAACTGCTGTAAATGACAAATTCTTCACTGTTGTTGCCAAAGCAGAGAGATTTTGTTAAGGTCATCCATTCTGCTATAAGAGTTTTCTTACCACTTTGTAAGGAGATAGTCTTATGTCTCCACGGGGAAAGATTCATTTTGTGATTCTTTTTTTGGGTAGGATAAGGAAAGCAGTTGCAAGCATTAAAGAGTAAGAATTCTCATGAAGGAAACAGGCTGTGGGCCATCTCTGGAAACCAGCACTGCCTGTCAGGGAGAAACTGTTCTCCCTGTACAAACCACACATTGCACTGTGCAATTGCAAGGCAAAGGTTGAGCATAATATATGCCTATATCTTAGTCAATAAATCCTAAGCACAAAGAAGAAATATTATGTCCTCTCTTGTTTGTTTTGTAGAAGGGAACAGAGGCTTGTTGGCTCCAAGAGAAACTTTTTTTTTTTTGCCTTTCAATGCCATTTTTCCTCTGTTGAAAGGGGGAGACATGCTGGCTGTAGTTGCAGCTGTTTTCACTATTACCAAGAACAAAAATTCCATTTTCCAAGTGAACTTAAGGTCCAAGGGCCAGCTTAGTTTCTTTTAATAATTCCTGAATCTTTCTCACGTGACCAGCTCTTCTTGTGATGAGAAGGAAACCAAGAAGGGCAGCTCAGCTGTCCAAAGCAAAATCTTTAGGCTCTTCCCTGAAATTCTCACAAATTTGGAGCAAGCTTTCTATCTATTACAAGCTTGTATGACAAAAGCAGGGAGAAAGTGGTTAGTGTGAAATGTGCTTGTGCTCTCAAATGACTCTAAATGACTGATGCTCCCTGCTCTTGAAGCCTGAAAGAGTCTCTATTCAGAGTGAGCCTGGTGATGACTTGTAAACCAAAACAATAATCCCACTGCTCTCTTGCATAGATTACTATAAAATATAGAATAGTTCAGGTTGGAAAAGACATTTGAGATGATTGAGTCCAACCAAAATTCAGCCTTGGGTCACGGGAATGGACATATGGCTCAGTCTGTTTGAAACATTGCAAAAGGCACCCGAAATATAATGTGCCTTTTCACTCTGTTTCCTTCCCATCCTTTTTTTTTTTCCATTTCCCAGCACAGTGGCATTTTTAGCCTGCTTCTCCCCTCCATCTGGCATTTGCCTCCTTCCTCTTTCCTTGTAACCCACAAATGCTTGCTGCTGTCCTGGGCCTCAGATGCTGTTTGATGAAGAGCAGCTAATCTAGAAGTTGCACATCCGCTCTGCTGGCCATGCAGCAGGAACTGGTGGTTTTCCTCCTGAGCACCGTGGCAAGGTCTCCTCTCACAGCAAGTCCCCACTCCCCAACTTTCCCTTACACCCCTCCTGCTTCATCCCTGCACCTGGGCTGAGTCCTTGGCATAGGGGCCAGAGAGGTCCATTCTCACAATGGTGGTTAGATGAAGTTAAAAATGAAATGTTATAGATCAGATGGATAGATTATTCTTATTTTTTTTTCCTTGAGTAACTTGTATTTTTAATAGCTTTATTGTGGTTTTGTTTTTATTGAAGCTGTCTGAAGGTAAATACCTGCAACTTGAGCAATTCTGCTTTGTTCCAGCTGGACACTTGGTATTGTTTATTTCTGGAATGTTATGCTATATGCACCATTTCAGCCCAAATCTGAGTGTTCTATCTAAAATATTTTTTCTAGGAGTAAACATCCCCATAACAGTCATTGCTGATCTGTTTGCAGTAGACAAACACAAAAGGGTTGCTAATGCAGCCAAAAAATATTTTTGAAAATGTTTGGCACTGTTTGCTCACCTTTGGAATACACATCCTGTTCCTTTTCTTAAAATATTTTAATTTTTTTTAATATAGCTGGGCGAGCTGGTATTTCTTCTGCTCAAGCTGTCTCTAAACTTATATTTCTAACAGTGGCAGCAGATTATGAGATGATACTTATAGAAATGACATTATATCATTCTTTAAAATACCCATCCTGAAAGGCAAAATCTGCAGAAATTATAGGACTAAGAGGCCTCCTTTGAGAGGCAGAAACTATTTTAACTCGTTATTTTTAGAGCTCTGCAAATCACGTATTTTTCTCTTCATTGGCAATTCAAAAAAAAAAATATTGTAATAAGTTTAAAAAAAAAGAATCCTTCACAACTTTTTTTCTGTAAAATGGAAAGTTGAAATATGTCATTTGTGGGCAAATGAGATATTTCACTTTAATTTCAACTGGTTTTTTAGTTCCTTAGGAAAAAAAAAAATAGGCACAGAATGGTCTGTTGTGGGCTGGCTACCCATGTGGAGTGGATGGGGCTTCCTGGGCAGGACACCTGTCCTGGGGCATGAACAGTGACACAGACACAACTGTTTCTGTAGTCAGCTGGTACACTGTGAACATGGGTATCCATATGCCTGGGAGTCTATGGACTTTGTTCCCACCTCCACTGAACACCATAAGCAGCACAAAATTAAACAAAGAAATGGAATGATCCAGAAAATTTCAGAGGAATAATGCTGAAAACTCCCATGATTGCTGGCATTATCCTCAGTGCTGTTTCTTAAATTAGCCTATTAAGTCAATAACCAGGGATGGGAAGGTTCTAGTTCTCACCTTGGGGAGGTGGTGGATCACCTGCCTGTGGGGCAGCTGTGCTAGGATGCTGCCCTCACATCCTTTCTAGTGCTCTGCCCACTAGTGTGTGGCTAAGTCATGGGAACAGCTGTTTTCAATGAGGAGATGGTGCTGTAAACAGAGAAAACCACTCTGGAAGTTTCTAGTATTAAGGAAGCTTGAGCATTGATTTCATTTTTATGGGAAGGATTTTGAAGAGGGTCCTGATTGGTGATAATCAGCCACTAAAATCTGATGTGGTAGGGAAGAGGTGGATAAAGAAAAGGGTGATGGTGGTGCAATAATTCCACATGGATTAAGGAGAAACCGACATCCAATACTGCACAAAAGAAAATTTACCAGGATTTGCTTTGGCTAATGTAGGCTTTATAAACAGGAATATAGCTCACTAGAGACAGGTCTAGCAAATGAAAACAGGTGCAGGAGTTTCTTCTTTATGGCTGAGTGAAAGGGCTGCACCCCATCAGGCAAATGCTGTCTTGCCTTGCCTTTTCATGCTGTGCTGTGCCTTGCTGTGCCATAGCTTCTCATGTCACCATCTCTGGCAGTGTGTACCAGAGGGAGATGAAAAGTCAGCACAGGCGCCTTTAATATTTCCAAATACTTCCTTGGAACCATGAATGCCCTCCTGCTTTTTCCTGCCCTTCCTGCTCACCCTTGTCACTCTGTGATCCTTTTTGTTTGTACCTAAGCCCAGCACCAGCCGAGCTTGCTGTTGCACCCAGGAGCTGCCCGGCTCATTACTGGCCATTGCTGGCCCTTTGGGCACAGCCTGTGGGTGGCAGGTCTGTAATGTTGGCACCGAGCACTTGCCTCCACTGCTTGCAGTAGAAGGAGCACCATGTGTTGTTCCATGCTTCTGGGACCACCACACTCCACAGCACTGTGGCCACTGTGGGTGTAGAGGCTGTAGCAGAGTAGATTAGGCTTTTCATTTTTATTTTTACTGGGAAGGATCTGGGAGGGAAAGGGGACTGGAGATTCCTGGGTGAGAGACCTAACAGGAGATTTGGTGCCTCCATGGCACTGGAGATGTTGTCAGCAGCAAGAGCAGGTTTGGGGTAATGGAGCAAGATATTTACAATGTGAAGAAGAGAGACAGGAGATTTGGAGAAGCTTATGTGATCAGTGGGCATTGGCATGATATTCTGTGAGAAGAAGTTATATTTCTTGGGTATCTTATAACCAGCCATTTCAGCAGGCTCCAACAGGATCTCACACAGAGATTGTGATGTGTGGAGCCATGTTAGGTATCAGAGAGCACCTTCACTTGCACTTGCCAGACACTTTGCTTACAAGCAAATATCCTAGAAGATACAGTCCTGAGCCTTATTTCCAGTTCAGGAAATGACTGCCTCAATATTCCTTGTCAATAAAGATTAGTGATTCTTCTTTTTCTATTTCCTTCTTTTATTTTTTTTTTAAAGAGAAAAGATCTGAGCAGAAGAAACTTGTTTTTCAGAGATCTTACTTCCAAAACTTTTTACTCAGAGTAGTTCAGCTTGGAATTTAATAGTTTTTATTTAATTACATTTTTAAACTTCCCTCTCTTAATTACCTTTTTATTTTCTTTTTTTTTTTTTTTTATTAACACCTAAATATGCTCCTATTTGGAGCACAAACAGACAGAGATTACAATTAACAGAATAATTACACTCTTTTTGTCAGTGTAACCTCATGATACAAAAAGTATTACAAATCCATTTTAAAACATATTAAATGTTCGTATTAATGAGGATAATACAGAACAAGTACCAGCAAACTAAATATTGTTAATGATTTTGAGCTATTAAATTCATTACCATTTCCTTTCATAATAAAGTGGTTACTTGCTAATTAGACCTTTTTTAACTCATCGTTATTGAATTCATTACACTGTGTGCAGTTAACCCTTCAAGATCTGCCTGGGTATACAGATGCAATTAAAAAATAATTTCAACAGCTTATGAGGCCGAAATGCCATTTGCAATCCTGCTTGTATTTTTGACAGTAGCTCCATGTACTTTTCTTCTGGTACATTTTCTTGACACATCATGCCTAGCAGCTTCCTAGCTGTCACAGCAGCTTCAGCAACATGTACGATGGAAACATGCTGTATTCATTTCATTTAATACTGTTTAATGTTACTAAAGTAGAAGCCACTTGTTTGGCCAGGGAAAAAAACCATCCATCAGAACACTAAATGGTTCACATCAATGAGCTGCTCTTCTCCAAGTTAAATCTGCTGAGAATTGGGATGATTTACCTTTTCCTGAGACGGGGGCAGATATGTTTGTGCCTATCTGGGTTATCTGGTCTTTCTCTGCAACCCTGGATGGAAATCCTATCCCTGCTGAAGTTCATGTCAGAAATTCTCTTGTTTTCAAGGTACCCCCGAACTTATGTCCCAGCAGCAATGAGAGTTTGCTTCCCTCTTGGGGAGGGGATACAGACAAGTCTGCCTGTATCTTATCCCCCATATCCGATGGCTGGAGAGGGCACTCCTGGGGACTGGATGAAAGTGTTCTTTTTTTTTTTCTTCCTTTTCCCTCCCATTCAAAGGAATAAGAGAACAGAGCCTCCATCTCTTAACTTCTTTTTTCTCCATACACACTTCTTTCATCTCAAAAAAACCTCCAAACCCCTCAGAAGAAATATCCACCCTCCCCCCACACACACATTCAAATTGTAGGTATTTCAATAGCACAATGATACTTGTTCTGCAGATCAGTGAGGACCTAATGGACTACACTCTGTGCCTTGCCTGCTTGTGGCACAACAACGTGGAAGGAAAGGAGTAAGAACCTCTAATTGGAAAGCTCCATTTTTGGAGCCACTCTGCCATCAGAACACGGGCTGTCGCAGTGCTGGCCGCATCGGCAGCCGGGCACGCACCACTCAGGTGATTCACTGTAAGCAACACCACTAAGGAATCATTTGACTTGAGTCGGCAAGGCTTCCTGACACTTATTGCTACTGTACCTGATGGCTGGAAGCTGGGCTGATGGATGCCCTGCAAATCCAATAGATAATAGATTAGATATGTACGTAGTGTACAGCTCTGGAGAAATGCTGCTGCACCATTATTCAGATGAGGCTGGCCTCCCTCTGCCAATGGGAAGCCATGGCTTTGCATACGTGAGAGATGAGGCTACAGCTGTGGGCCCACTGGCGGGCCAGCCCCAGCCCAGCGTTCCGCCTGGCTCAGGCACCGCAGCTGCACTGCAATATATAACAACACCACTACAGATTTGTAACCCGTGTTTTATTTAAAACCTAGTCCCTTTCACCTGTAAATAGCTAGGGTATAAATGTGCCTCACCAATCACATTGGACTATTGTATTATACAGTCTATTGAATGTTTTTGGCAGGCGCGAGCCCCTATGCTACTGTGTCCTTATTTTATTATTGTTTTGAGGGTAGAGCTGTGTGATTATCCATTCTTGCTTCAGGCATAGCAAGCCATCTGGAATGCTTATTAAACCCACAGGCAGATCAGAAGGATATAACTCTGATGATGTACATGTACATGGGCTGTACTACATCATCAGAGCATTGCTCCTCTGATGATGTAGTACACATTAGTGGGCCTAGATAATGGATTAGAACTAACAGAGTGAAAGTTAGACTTTTTGAAGGATGGATATGGTGGAGTTTTTTTCTCCCTCTGGCTAACTGCTGGCATAAGATGTGGAAAGGAAAATTTAAAAGTAAGCCAAGGAGGCTTCAAAACTTGTAAGTGCTCAGGTTGTCAATGGGGAGGGACAAGTGGTGATCAAGAGACTTAAGAAGACAGCTTTGAAACCCTGAATTATTGCAAAGAGGTCATATGTACTTGTCTGCCTGAGTGAAAAGGGACATAGAATGTGGCCAGAAATAATGCCACTTCTCTGATCCTCCTTTGGTCAGTCATCACTGAGTGGGTTTTCGGTAGGGCTCTGGGGTTTCTTCATACTTCAATATCACATCAAAAACCTGACACCCTGTGTTATGACACACAGAGCTAGTTTTTCAGCAGTTTCCAAATTTATGCTTATCACATATTTGCAAGTACTATTCAGAAATAAGCTTTTCAAATGAATGAGGGATCTGATCAGCTTTCAAACTAGCCATGTGTCTTCTCTTCTGTATGAAAAAAATTCAACATCAGTAAGAACAAAAAAACAATCTGGGCACTACGTATGGGGTGTAGGTGAATGAAGGAATATTTGCATGCCTGTGGAGTTCTAAATATAATTTCTATTTCTCTTTGTTCATAACCCTTCTTGCAATGGTTTTCAGAGGTAGCTGATATTTGTCTAATCATGGAAAGGTGTTTCATGTCTAAACAAAACCTTTTCCTGTGAGCTGGAAAGGTTCATAAAAGTTAGGTCATTCAGTCAGGAAACTGAATGTGTGCTATGCAATTTAGATAACAAATTGCACACTTTAAATATCAAACTGTAAATATCAAGTACTCAAAAGAATATTGAAATTTTTGAGCAATTCCAAAGAGTAACAGAAGTTTCGAAGAGGAGCTGTACGTAGTGAACGTATGCTCTAAAAATCATAGCTGTAAAGTAAGGCAAATGCCTGTTTTAACAATAGCAAATAGCAAGTACCTAAAGGTATGGGTCACATTTTATTAATGCTTAATGTGTCTCGGGTTTAGCCACTTTTGTCAACATCCTAAATGTGGGCTGTGTACATCTGCGTGTCTGAGTGAAGTGTGCAGTGCGTGTGGGCAGATGCACATTCGTCAAAGCAATAGTTAATTGTTTTGGGTGCAGTACTGTAACAGCAGAAGTGCAATTGCTTTGCAAAAATCTTTACTTTAGGGAGACTCTATGGCATTCTAGTCTGATGGTGACCAGGTTATCTGGAGATGTAAGGGAGAGCTAATAAAAATTCCCAGTTGCAAGAGTGGAGTTCATAATTTGTCACTATATTGCCAGTTTCCCTTTTTGAGGTATTTCTTGGTACAGAGAGTGAACCCTGTTGTGACTGTTATGTAGTCCTCTTTACCTGGGCATGATGGCCACGTGGAGGGCTTGCTCTCTGTCTCTTAGCAAGTATCTGGAGAAGTTTCTGGTTTATTCCTGTGCAGAATAGAAAGAAACTTGGAAAACTCTTCCCTCTCACTGCAAATCATTTGGCTTCTTTTTGGATAATCCACGCTAGCACAGATCCTAGGTAGGAATTTTGGCAGGAGGGGGGTGGGTGTCTGTTCAAGGGTATTTGTGGAGTGTGTATGTGTTGCTTTCCAGATTCGCAGCTCTTAGTGAAGCATCCAGCTTTTGCCCTTTTCCAAGCCTACCTTCTTTCCTTTCCTGTGGTGCCTTACCATGTTTCTGCTCACAGGCACGCTCTTCCTTCTCTTTCCCATGAAATGCCCTTTTATCTTCTGGAGTTTGCTTTTCTCCAGCAAAGCCTAATGTGTCCCCTGCTAACCTGCCCCTGCCAGTTTGCTTCTTTCCCTGCTACCACTTTGTCCCCAGCTCCAGCTTGCTGGGGAAGGAGATGACAAACTGTCACTTTCTCAAACACCCTCTCCTCCACCGACTACTCTTAAAGAGGCAGCGGGATAAATGAAATTCAGCATTCGAAAGGCTCAACACCTCCAGAAAATATTCCACCCACAAGTGGGGAGCTTCAAAATCCATTCCTAGCAGGTAATGCTCCATCCTAAACGACATAGCTTTTCAGTAGTGACATGTGCATTGATCTGCATTACAAAAATAAGAGAAATAGCACTTCTTTTCAGCAGTAGATAATTACCAGCATACATCAGGTTCCCTCCTGCTGATACCCACAGGGTGGAGGGGATGGAAGTGGGCATTAGGTGGAGGGGACGTCGCCAGCCTGCATGTTCAGCCAGATAAATAATATCGATTAGGATTCATGTAGAGCCCCAGCAACACCCCTCCTTGCTGATTTGATTAGCCACAGGGGTACATTCGCTACAGTTACAGGATTTCACCCTAATCATGTCTTCCACACAAAGGTGCTAGTTAGGCTACAAGCAGAAGCAAGCTGGGAGCTTCTTCAGCCCTTATCAGAAAAGATCAGAGTTGTTCTTGTATGGTCCTGGTGGAAGAATTATAGACGAATTATGGGACAGACACAAGTAAGAAACCCTCCCACCCTCCATCTGGGGGACACAGGCAACCTGGCATATGTGCAAAACTACCCTCTCCCCCTTTTCTGCCCACCACTCTGTACCCACATAGTGTGGAGGCTTAGGAGCTGAAGGAGGTAATTCCCAATGGATAAATGCTGATTTTTGTAGTGAGAAGACTACATGCACCATTTGGGCAAGGGTCTGCCTTAGGTGCTTGAATGGTTCCCCTCTCTGGGGTTTGGCCCTGGGTCTCCAATGAGCTGCCACTGTCCTGTGCAGGTGAATTAAGCTTTGCAGAAACATCCAAGCTTCTCTGCAGTGAACCCCCCTCAGGCAAGAGACACTGCAAATTTTTGTGAGGGAAGGGGTGCCACTCAACAGGCTGCCAAACACCTGGGCTGCCCTGCGGCAGGACAAGGGCCTTCTGTTGACTCACCTCTCTTTGGGGCACATGTCTAAAAAATCACTGCTGTCACTTTTCTGGCTGAACCATCAGTACACAGAAAACCTTCATTTTCACAGAAGTGCTGGAAAAACTGTAGCTAGCAGTAAAAGGGTCTACTGCTGCCTACGTGGGACTTTCCCATTTCTCACTTCATAGTCTGTCATTCTTTAGAGGCAAATAAAGCCCATGGCAATGGGACTGGAAGCTCTCTCTGGGTCTAAGCACGCTTCAGTGTGTTAGCTAGACTGAATTTCCTCTCATCAGTGAATGCAATCTGCCGTGAGAAAGTTTTACTGTCTCTGAGTCCTTATGAAAACATTCTTAGATAATTGAGACATTCCCAAACAATTAAGATAACCAGATGTGTCTGTTATTTGTAATTACCTGAACATGAATTCTTTCTTCAAGAATAGTTCCATTTTTTGTGCTTTTTGAATTACTCTAGATAATGGATAGGAAGATTAACTCCTCTGAAAAGTAATCGGTGGTTTATACCTAGTATGTCTCATTCTGATGCAAAATCATCTCTTCCCAGAATTAAGTACTAGGGCTGAAACAATATGTGAAATGAACTTTCCAGTTCTGCTGTACTTAAGATCCACAGCCTGCAGTGTCCTTTCAGCTGACACCATGGGGTGAATTCCGAGGCTTAAAGTCTACGAACAACCCATAAGAAGATGCTAAAATGATCTTTTCAAGCAGGGAAAATTGCTGAAGGCTTGAAAATGGTTTCACAAACCACTTTGTTAAGTAGCACAGTTTGAATAAAAGGGCTTTTGCACACTCTGCATTTGCACCTAAAGCTTCTGCAACATTTTCATTTTACATGAGGTGAAGGAAGTCAGAGCATCCCTGACAAATTTGTGGTGTAGGAAAGACACCTCTACATTTGGCCAGAACCAGCCTTTCATACCCAGCTCTGGGGTGTGTGTTTGTCCATCCCTTTACCTAGAAGCTCCTTCTCGGCTGCTTGCTCCCTGCTGGGTTTCCCTCCTGCTGTGCCTGTGGGCTGTGCTGCAGACAAGAGTTTCACCAAGACATTCTCTCCACTTCTGTGTACAGCAGGCTTTTTTTTTTTGACAGCTCCCTGGATTCAGCTCCTTGGTCCTCCAGAGCACTTCACGCCGGTGTTCCTTTCTGCACCAGGGGCTGTAGCTTGCTCCTCTGTGCTGATTATTTCTGAATTGGTGTTGTTAACCACTGACCTTTGCACTGCTGACTTCATCCAAATCCCTTCTTCTAGTCCTTGTCCTGGCATTGCCTCTAACTCCAGGCAAAGGGGAGAACTGTTGCAGCTCAGGGCTATTAAGATCACTGCCTCCCCTGTCCCTCCAGCATTGTGTATCCACCATGCTGCTTGTCCAGCCATACAGTAAGTTCATACAACTCAGTGGTCCAGCAGAAAACACAGACCTATATTCTTTCTATGTTATGTTTCTGCTAAGTTAGTGAGTTTTATTGGATCCCTGTATGGTTAAGGGGCTGGCACAAGGGAGGAAGAAGGACCAAAGGCCAGGAAATGCTAATGAGGATGAAATCGCATCAGTAGAGTTAAGGGAAAGAGGCAATAGACCTCCTTAAGAGTGTTGTGTAATTTTGCTCTTTGTCTCCAAAACAGAACTTTTCCTTATGTGCTTCTTTCTCTTGTTTTAACAACTGACAGCTCAGTGTATTTTCTGGCTGGCTTTTAATTTTTCAACATACTGAGGAAGTCCTACATCCTACTAATCACACCTATTATCCTCATCTTTGGTACATATCTTTCTGCTCATGCTTTTGACATCTTATACTGTAAATAGGAAGATGAGGAGTGTCCAAATATCATTGTTCTTGTCTACTTTTCCTCTCCTGTTTGCTCCATTTTTACTGTATGAGTCAGTGGCCTCAACTTGGTTTTCTTCTCTGACAGTTTCCACCTATTCTGTATGTTTACCTGTGCTTATTATGAATAGTGGTAAGACTGATGATCATGTCACCTTCGGTTGTTCCAAGAAAAGTTTTTTTGCAGAAAAAAAGAAGAAAAGTAATTCTTGCACAGTAATCTGTGAATACTTGGTGACTGGTGAGTTCAGTGTAGAGGTTTTTTTCTTGAAGCTCATTCACTTTTGACAGTTTTGCCCTGGGCACTGTTATCTTTGTTGTCCCAAAGGAATATCCTTGAATCTGTTAGTCATGTACATATCAACTGAGACTTCTGTCACCACTTTCCAGCCTGCTGAGGACTTACAGATCATAGCACTGACTTGGTGCTGAAAATAAATGGGCCTTAGACATGGTTAGGAAGACTAGTGAGAAATGCTTGTTTTCACTCCTGTTCACTAGTTAGAAGGTCTACTCCATATGAGCTAAGCTTCATCCTCTCTACTGCACAAAGTGAGTTAAGAAAATTTTGTCCAGGTATGAGAAGTATGTGGCAGAGTATCTACTTGTTAAACTGCCACCTCCTTCTCCTTCAAAAGTAGAAGACATGTAGTTGGTACTTTGGAGTCAATGATGTTTTCAGGAGAGTCTGAGCATTTTATGTCCTTGGTAAATACAGAACAGTTTTTCTGGTGCAGGGAGGTGGTTTATCACTGATTTCTTCACCAGGCTCCTTCAGGCCTGATTCTCCTCAATCAGACAGGTCCTTTTTAGGTCCATGGTAGCATTTGACATCTTCAGGATGGCCAAAAAAGCATTGATAGCAGTGGGAAGCAGGGCTTTAGGTACCATTTCAAAACACCTGTGTTTTATTACTTCTTTGTCTCCTCACTTCCATTGTCAGATCTGTTTGACTCCTGTTCCTCCAAGCTCTGACTGTGTTTTAATAGAATGGTCTCCCCTTTTACCACAGGCTACTTTTGTCATTGACTATTAGGTAGGTAGCCAGTCCTAAATTTCTCATAACAGTGTATTGTCTATATATGTATTCCATATATTTTGTGTTACAAGAAAGGAACATGTACCTTTCTTTTGTATGGTCATTTTGTTGGTAGTCTACAGCTTCATGTGAAGCTGAACTGGTGGCATAAGGAGGAGTCTTATCTGAAGCAAACCATGTGCTGAAATTTGCCTTCAGGTGAACTAAGACTTTACAAAAACTGGCTTGGGTTTTCAGGAATGGCTCGAAGACATATAATGAAATGGAGAGTTACACCAAAGGATTTAATTTGAATAGCATTGTGTGTGAGAGTGAGAAGTCTGGAGTCTAGCTGCATGGAACTAAAGTATAAGGGATGCAGAGGGAAATGAAAATTGGACTGTGTAAAAAAGATTGCAAAAAAACTAATATGGGGGAAAAAAAAGACAAAAGCATGAAGCATAAAGCAGCCTAGTAGAAAAGTGTTTGTTCAGTTTGCATATATTTGGTACTGGGGCAAGAGTGAGGCAAGAAGGGGAAGGAAAGGAAATGGAGCCTAAAACTATCTAGCTACTGAAGAGTTGCTTTTCTTCCCTTGGAGGTTTCATTAAAATGTGTGAATGCCCTTTTCTCCTCTAGAGTTTCTAAGTGTCTCTTTGTGCTAACAGTAAAGCAGACAACATGGTCCTGTGGTGAGCAACACAGAAGGTGTGGCTGGAAGTGCCTGGAAGAAGAGATCCAAGGAATATGCCCTTTTATTAACATCTAAAGGTTTTGTCAGATACAAGTTTATCTCAGGGAAATGCATTCCTCCCAGGAATGTTTCTAGAGAAGCACTTGGGTGTGAAAAGTGCTTCAGGCTTGGGACTTCCCATTTCCAGGTCACTCCAGTCCTCCAGACTGCTTGTGCAGCTCCTTCTCTGTCTCTGTTCAACAGTCCCCACCGATATAAGATGGTAGTTTACAGCCTCTCTCTCATAAATGCACTGTGCAGTTGATTGTCTATTATTTTCCAACATGTAGAGACACAAGATGGAGAAGCATGAGAGGGCTAAGCCAAGGATGGCTGAGGATAGCACTGGCCATGGGGTTCCACTGCTGAGACCCCTACACAGAGTTCAGACCTGTTTACCAAGCCTGCCCTCATCACAAATCTTGTATTTCCAAATGAATATTTTAAGGGAAGGGAATTGTGTATGTTGTTAGTGTAGCTTATTAGGTTTTAAAAATTCATGTTTCTAAATTCCCAGTATTATTTTTCCCTTGCTTTAAAGAAAGAAAAGGGGGGGGAAATCTCTTTTCAATAAGGACTTAGTTGTCTGTTTCATCTGGAAAGCCCTCTGAATTGAAACTCCCTTCTTCACTGTGCTCCCTGAGCACTTTGTGATTTGCTTCTTTTGGAGTGTCTGTTGCACAGTTTGTCTCACTTTCAGGTTTTTAGCTAGAACTGGACATTTGCAGCCAGACAGATGGTTTTAAACTAAGCAGCATGTTATGGACTTGTCAGGCTCCAGTATTCATTAAGGGCTGTGCTAGTGCCAAACAATCCTGACCATCAACAGGAACCTAAGGGTGAAGCTCATCTTATGCCACTTTAGCCATCTTAAAGCTAAGCTGCTTCTTTAATCACTTTCACATTGCCAAATGGAGATCTCCCAAAGGTGAACTCTATCTGTCTCACCTATCTTAGGTGATGAATCTCCCTCTGGGTTTGCCCAGAGTTCTGTATTAATGGTGGCCTTGGACTGGGTGCCTCCCTTTTATGCAGCTCAAGCTATGTACGATGGAGCCTGTGACATGGAGCTTCAGCTGCTGGAGTAGTGTGTTGCTTTGACCAACCTGGACTCTGATTGATAAGGACAGACACTTGGATCTGGGAGAGTTTTGCAATAGGAGATTACAATATGTTGTAAATCAGTTAAATGACAGATAATTCACCAAAACCTTGAGTACCTGCTGAATTGGAACTGCTGTAGGTCTGTGAAACAGGAGGTGCCCCAGAAGCACCCTATTGTACTGGCAGACAGGAATTGCAGCATGGGAAGATAATTTAGGACACAAAACCTCTCTACTGTTACTGTCAGTACTCAGGTACATTGTAGGAATGCCCCTTCCAATAGTGCTTAGAAACTGTCCAGAAGGCATAAAATATGCTAAGCAGCTGTTAAAGAAGAAAAAAATAGCATAGAATCATTGAGGTTGGAAAAGACCTCTTAGTCCATCAAGTCCAACCACTGACCCAGTACCACCATGCCCACTAAACCACATCACAAAGTGCCATATCTACACATTTTCTGAACATCTCTAGGGATAGTGAATACACAATTTCCCTAGGGAGCCTGTTTCAATGCCTAACTACTTTTTCAGTGAAGAAAATTTTCCTAATATCCAATCTAATTTTTCCTAACATTCATGTGGCAGAGAAAGATGAAGGATATGCATAAAAATATATTGAAGACACTTCTGATGGAAATGGGAAATATGACATGTTTCTATTTGTGATGCTGCAGAGTGCAGTAGCTGTGCTGGTGACAGGGCTATGGAAGGGTTGGTTTTCTATTAAGGGCAAACCAAATGAAGGTAAAATTTTAAGTTGAGGAATTTTCTGCTGCTAGATGGCAAATTACTACACACACTACTACAAAGGAGCAGGAGTAAACAATACAATATGCTGGGAATTGCAGATGCGTGTGCAGTAATGCTGTGAATACATTAACTTCCCCTGTTGTCAAGGCAAGTGACAGCGGCTGACTGAAATCCAGAAAGGAGCTACTGTCAGCGCAGCGCTCGCCTGGGCAAAGTCACAGCGCTCCTAATAACAAAGTCTATTCCGTTTACATCTGACATGGTGATCGAGAGGCTCTTCTTTGGGGGATTTTATTTATTTTGACCCAGGGAAGTCCACTGAGCTGCTCGATCCAGGCTCCAAGCCTCCTGCTGTGGCAATTAGACAAACTCACCCATGCTGTTTCACCAGGAGGATTGAATTTTCTGCACCTCTCTTTCCTTCTAGTAACTTTTCCCCCCTTCTGCTGGACTTTACTGTAGAATAGACAAGAAGTAAAGTGCATGAGTAAAAAAAAAAAACAAGCTTTTTTGGAGCTGTGCCTTGGATACTCCCACCATTGGTGAAGAAAGGAGTATTTCATGAAGGGCAGTGAGTAATGGAAGTCTGCAGTCTTGTGCTTACAACTGTGTGCCAAGCTGTGCAGAAAAGAGGGACTATGCAGCCCTGAGTTTCTCTTTCCTTGTGCAGTGCATGTCCCAAGGAAAACGCTTCAAAGGCTAAATCAGTAGATTTAGTCCATGTCCCAGTTTGATTAAGGTAGGTCTGTATGTGACTTACCCTGTACTGAACATATCCAAGCAGGAAGGTAAACATCCCATTGTGCTGGGTTTGATGAAAGAAAATCCTGGAGAATGTTGCACTTGTCTAAGAAAACTGCCAGAGGCAGATTATTAGGTCTGAATTAAAATGCAGACGAGATTCATTAAATTGTTGACCCTGCCCCCTCCAAAAAAAAGTCAGGTTGCCATCTTAAATTGACAGCATTAGAGACAAATTATGTGCACTGATTAATAAGTGTGGGCTAAATTACGGCTTAGAGAGCGAGCAGAGCGCTGTGGGAATGGGAGCGAGGGAAAGAGCAGAGGAGGCAAGAGCCATCCTGCCTGTGAGGATAGGGCAGTGCTAAGGGGTATGGGGGTCCAGTGGCACCAGGGCTGCAGAGGGGGAAAAAGGACAATCAAGGGGGGAGCAGGAAGAAGGTGCTAAGCCTCCCCTTCAAGGATATCCTTCCCTCCGGGAGAGAGATGGCAACGCAACAGCCACTGTGCAGCAGTTTGCCAATGTGTTCCCCTGAGACAGCAGTGGTGGGGATAAGTGGTGAGCTCAGGGTCTACATTACCCCCTTTTTAGGGGGCAGATGGAAATTTTCATTAAAAAAAAAAAAGATGGAAAGAAACATCCAAACCTTTAAAGGGTCAGATTGAAGAAGTTAAGTAAGAAAGGCAGGGTAAATTAGACTTGAGAAGCCAATTTCCATCATACTGGGGGGAAAAAATACTGACCATCTCACCATTTCAGACAAAAAAAAAAAAGAAAAAGCAGGCATAACAGTATGTGTATTACTCACAAGACATAATTCTATGAGAATACTATGGCTGGGTACATAAATAGCAAAATGAATGTTATTAACATGTTAATTTTACTAACCCTTTAACCTATTGATTAGGCAAACAGAAGGAAACAGCATCTTTTCATGCTTCCCCCCCTGCCTTTCATGTAATTGGATTCAAATTCACATCTGTAGCTACTAAACCAATGTTTTCAACCTTTCATCTATACCTCCCCACCCCCAACTGTTTAACCTCCCATCTCCAGCTCTGGCATAAATGTGAGCCTTTATTTGTGAATATTCTGATAAGCGCTTTGCCTCCAACTATATTGTTCAAGTACCAGCATCATTGTTACAGCTGTAATTGTTACTATCAAGACACAGTTCTTTGTAATTAGAAAGTCAAGATGGTATTCAGCAGTATGGCAGCACAGATTCTCATTTGTTAGGCTATTAGAAAAAAATGTTTACAGAGAAAACAGTGTCATTGTTTAGTGCTCTTCATTGACCATCTGCCTAGTAAAGAAATGTCCAAAGAAGGATAAATAAGACTATAGTACACTTATTTATTTTCTTTGTGCAATGAGTAAATTAGGAAAAGCAACAGCAGATCCAAACTAGACAAGACATTGCTAAATCAGGCTGCAAGTGAAATCATGTCATGAATACATTAACTTTTATTTCTCTCAGTGTCAAGGCTCATGTCTGCATCTTCCTCAAAGTTTGTTGGGAAGAAAAAGGAGGCCAGATCTTGGTGGGCACTGTGGAGTTGACAGCATTCATCTTTTAACAAAGTCAAGCATATGCTGCTTTGAGTGCAGCATCTTTGCATGCTCAATGACGTGTTTAATGTCACCTTTCCCACTGTAAATCATCCCTGAGTAAATCCGCAAGGGAGAGTGGTACTAGGAATTAAGCAGGAGAGAAATAAAATTCATGACCATGTGGTTCTATCTCAGGGAATTTGGTACATATTGACAGGAGAGATTCACACCTGATGGGGCCAAGAGCTAATTTGTAGTAGGGCTGTTTATCTTCTGCCTGAAAGGAATGCTTTTTCATATTTAATGTGCATTTTCCTCATCTCTATCTGTGTATGTGTTTGTGATTTAATATGGCTAAGGCTTCATCTGTGTTTGCTGCTTTGCAAAAGTGTAGTTTCAAATTTCAAAATTCTGGGATTTTTCCCTAGGAAAAAGTAAAGGAGGGGCAGTTTGGTCTTTCAAAACCAGATTTGATGCTTTCATGGCATAAGACACTGTCTTAGGTAGGGAGTGTGTGATCTGTTCTTGCAACAGTTGTTTACAGTTTTGAAATGAGAAATGAAAAAAAACCCAAGAGTATTACCATGTTAAACCAATATGGTAAATGACCAAACTGATCTTTTGTACTATTTGTCTTCCGACATTCCAGGTGGAAATAATCCAGTACACTTATATGTTGATTTATTACAGTGTGGAGCAAAAGGAAAAAAGAGAAAAGCAGTAAGAAAAAAGAAGGAAAAAGAGGAATGAACTAAAAGAGTAAGAATTAAATTTAAAAAGAATAATAATAATAATCTCTCAAACCACTACTTTCCAGTTTCAAAAGGCACCAGGAAACCACTAATGGGAGTCCCAGTTCTGCCTCCTCCATGGCCATTGCAGCATCCACACAGAGGTACAGCCACTCAGATGGTGACAGGGCGACAGCAACTTGCAACCTCACAACAATTAACAGTGTGACAACACTCATGATGCAGGTAGGTGAAATTTCCCAATACTTAAAAAGCTGTCAGTGTTTTAGCCATCAATTCCCACAATGATAAATGCACTAATAGCTCAAAGTCAATATTCTTTCCATAAAACCACTCCTTGATGCCTTCGCCTAATTCTTCAGGTGTATTGTCCCTTGTCCATCTGCTCTCTACTGAACCTTTCTTTTTTCCATCTCCCCTGATTCCATCTTTAAATACTGACCCTAATATTTTTTGTTTCTTTTTCTTCTCCCATTATTTACTCTTGTGCACATATTCTTTTTGAGTTTTGAGGGAGTACCTCAAAATCTTGGGTTTCTGCCCAATGGCTTTTGAGAAGGGCTGATAGATGACAGAATCTAGCTATCATTTGTCTGTAAAACACCGAAGTGTAATACATTGCTTTTAAATTTAAAATTTTCTTTCCCCCCAATTTCTGGACATCTTTCATTAGTGCCAACTGCATTTTTTCAGAGTGCAATGATCCACCTTTTTACTAATTTTTTTTTTCCTTCCAGTAGGAAATATGTAATAAGTTTTATCAGCAGGTGCAGAAAGGTGAGAAGTGTACAGGACTTTCAGGGTACTGGACCTTTCTCCTGACCTATGGACACTCAAATTTATGAGATCTAAAGTCTTTCTTTCATATCTTCTACACTGGAACTGAGGGGAAATAGATATCTGACCCTACGAAGACTGAAAGGTCTGCTCTGATCTCCTCTTGCTTGTGCATGCCAACGTCCCCATCCCCACTACCTATTTCACTTATTGCAGTATAATAATGACTTAGAATCATAGAATCATAGAATGGTTAGGGTTGGAAGGGACTTCTGGAAGTCATCTAGTCCAACCCCTCTGCAGTGGGCAGGGACATCCCCAACTAGATCAGGTTGCCCAGAGCCCTGGCAAGCCTCGCCATGAATGTCTCCAGGGATGGGGCCTTAACCACCTCCCTGGGCAACCTGTTCCAGTGTTCCACCACCCTTGTAGTGAGGAACTTCTTCCTAATGTCCAATTTAAATCTCCTCCTCTCCAGTTTAAAACCATTGCGCCCTTGTCCTTTCACTCCAGGCCTTTGCAAACAGGCCCTCTGCAGCCTTCTTATAAGTTCCCTTTAAGTACTGGAAAGTCACTAGTAGGTCCCCCCAAAGTCTTCTCTTCTCCAGGCTGAACAATCCCAGCTCCCTCAGCCTGTCCTCATAGGAGAGGTGTTCCAGCCCCCTGATCATTTTTGTGGCCCTCCTCTGGACCTGCTCCATCAGCTCCTTCTTCTTGAAGGTGCTTTTATTAACTGCATCCTGTTTTCCCAGCACTGGGTGTGTGTGCTTGCACTTGTATGTCAGTGTGCTAGGGTTGGTACATGGAGCCTGTGCCTACATTTTGTCTGCATCTACTTTGGAGCACCAAGCAGAATAAGTGGCTCAGAAAAATCTGATTGACACCAGTAGCTTTAAGCTCATACATGTCTAGCTACTTGTTCAATTTGTTTAGTCTCCTTTATTAGGAGCCTTAGGGTTTTTCTTTTGATTTGGCAGGATGATTATAATGAGAGCTCCTTAGTTGCTACTACACCAGGGTATCTGCCCACTTGCTCTCAGCCTTTGCTGTATAGCTTGTGATTAATGTAAAACAGTCAGATGCCCTTCAGATCAGTTGAATTTGGGGATTCTATTATAAACACAAAGAGCATGCTGACCGCACAAAGCTCTTGGTGGTACCAATTAAAGACAGTGTCATTCAGAGTTGGCACTTCTCATGCCGCTGCTTTTTTTTTTTTTTTCCCTCTTTTTAATTTTTTCTTTTTGTGGCAAACCTTTTCCATGGCAGTGGTGGCCCCTCTGCTGTCATGGACCTGGGCTATGCTCCAGCCTCAATGCATGACTTCCTTGGGCAGTGGGGAAACACCTTGCTTTCCACTCTTGCTGCCCAATTTCTGTGCCCTGTATCATCCTTGCCATCTGGCCAGATGTGAGCAATGGGATTTTGAGTAATGGGATTTTCGTGTCATCATGCAGGGATGGGGAATATTGCCTGGACTCCCCTAGCAGAAAGCCCTGGGGTGTTCCTTCCCCACTGGTACCGTGACTCCGGGCTGCCGCCACATATCATTCAACAAATTTCGCGGTAAGTCCCCAGCTTATCAACATTATCTTTTTATTCCAGTCAGTATTCCAAGTATTCCTTGAATGTCATAAGTGAAGAGCTGGATTATTCACAAAGTGTCCAATGTTAAATCCTATTTACATGCAAAAGTTGTGCCAGCTTACCCTGAGGTTAAATCAGTGCAAACCCCTTCTGTGAGGACTCTTCTAAACTAATGAGAATGACCTCCCATAATTTCTTTAATTAAAGAACAACAACAACCTAAATCAAGATAAAACATGCTTCATATTAAATAAGGTTGGCCAAGCAAATGGGTTTGCATTGCCTGAAATGCTGACTACACTCCTTACACGAGCTGAATTACAGGAGTGCTTTGGGCAGAGCAAATCTCGGCTCTGCTTTCTGACTTCTGGTTGAGCAGCTGCAGTAGTAAAAGAGTGTTATACCTGCCCCCCCCACCCCCAAATTGCTTGTGAGGTGGCCAAGGTCTCTCTCCAACATACACATTTTGTGTTAAATCCCATGCACCACTTTTGATATTTCACAAATTCATATAAAATGTCTGGATCAAGACAAAGTGTTACTTTTCGTGAAAGATTTTCCTCCTCTCCCCACTCCATGTTTGTCAGAAAGGAAGAAAAATGCATCATACAAGAGCAGATAGAAAAATCCTTTATTTCTGAAATTTTGTCTTCCAGAGTCAGACCTTTTCTGGCATACAGCTCTCCATAAATCTGAGGTCTTGTAACTTTGATCTATTCACTCTCTGTCTACAACATCTACTCCAATCACACTTCTTGCTTAATGGACTATAAGGAATTGAGGAACCCTCATGTAAGAAAAAAACACAAACCCAAAGCCAGTACTTGTTTCTTATTTCACTGCTTATTTCTTAAAAATAAATGACCTTTAAAATCTACTTAGATGACACTTTCAGTTGTGAAGGTAATGACTACCCTCCTTCCTTTCACTGCTGGTTCAGGAAAGCGCTGAGCACAGAAGCAATGTTGTTTCCCATCCAGCAACAACAATCTCATCACAAATCTTGTGACCGTCTAAGAAGATCATCTTGTTTATCTCAAGATAGCCCCTTCTAATCCAGCTGTTTTCTAAGTCTATCCTGAAAGATGATTATTCAGCTGCTCTTCACAGACCTAAACTCTTCACTTGCTCAAATCACCTGTTCACATAGGAACAGGTGTCTCCTCATAGGACTCTTCCCCATCTGTGCTCAGACCCTACTGGAAGGGGCCCTGTGCCCAGCCAAGCCAACCAGAAAAACTGGCCCATGAGGCTATGGGATGTCAGTGGTGTTCACTGTGTCTACATCTTACTGTAACAAGAACTTCATGCACAAAATCATTGTGATCAATCCTAGCATAAAATGTCATCAAAACTGGAATGTGATTTTCTTCTCAATCAATATTATGGAGCTCCCACCAAATCCTTTAGTAATGTTTTATTAATAGATTAAATGATTCTAGAGTCCTATTACATTATAGTCATTCATGTTTAGACCTGTAAATGATCCCCAAAATAATCATAATATTTTGTTGTCTGCTACACATAGAGCATACACTCAGTTTACTGGTATAGAAATTAGAGATAAACTGCATTTAATCCCTTTAAGCATTAAAACGTAAGCAAACAAATTGACTAACAAAATATAGCGAGGCAGCAGAAAAAGAAAATAAGCTCAGAAAATAATTGGTTCTCAGGAAGTTAATGAAAGTTTGTGGTGTGCTTTTTATATGAATAGAGTTCAGAAGAGATTATTTTTTTGAAGTGTTACTCACAAATCTCCCGTATCCACAATAGATCTTTTGTTAACTGTACCTGCACATTCATTGTGTATGACAGCCTAATAAAATGAAGTCGTTTTAATAAACATTGTATCAGAATATCCTATCTTCTGTGTGGCAATGCAGATTTCCACTCCTGAAGGAAACATTTAACATTCTCACCATTTTAATACTTTTAATAAATATTTGCAATTCCTGTGATAACGTATAATGGCAGAAAAATGCATTGCCTCCAAAATTTATGTGGCTGCTGGCAGGTGGCCATTTTCCAATTTTCTGTCTTGCTAATATACATTTATTATGTATTTCTAAGGGCTTTATTCTTGCAGTATTTGGCTTGCCATAAAATTGCTGTTTCTTTTAAAAGAGAAAGCGCACTCGTGACAAAGAAATTCCAATTGAACCTAAAACTGACAAATGGACATCTGCTGGCCAAGCCAGAGAAGAAAAGCATTTGCCTGACATAGCTTTCAGTTTTATCCCCTCCCATCAGCCAAAGCCACAATATATTTGGATCATGGACTCATATTCCAAACTGGTAACAAAGATCAGTTCTCACTTAGTAATATTTTCTGAAGTGTGACATTGCATTGCATCATGTTATGCGTGACATGACATGAAATAACATAACGTTACATGATGGCTTATGACATAAGGAAATAAGATGCAAGTTACTATTATGCATTACATATCTTTTTTTCCCCCTAAATTGTTGGATCAGAGTGTATGATGAGCTGTGAGTGGTCTCTTCTATGCTGTCTTTATACAGCAGCCGTTGTTATAGTATCTGAGCATCCACCAGCAGATAATTAAACCTCTATTGACAGCTGAAATCCTTGAATCTTTCAATAAGAACATATCGTTCTCTGTATTTAAGTAGCAGTATTCATTTGAAGAGCAAGGGAGCAGTGACTCTCTAAGTATGAAGCATAAACAGACAGGCAATAAGAAGTGGTAAAACTACAAAAATGATACCTACTTATCCTCTAAATGGAAGGAAGCTGATTTTGTAAAACTCTTTATTGCATTCATAACAAAGCAGGGGATATCCTGCATCACAGTGCATGTGCTTCTTGAAGATCCTTTCTGGTAGCAAATGGTGTTCAGAGTATGTGATTTGTTATCAGAGAGCTATTTACGATGGCCAAGATAGAAAGGCGCTGAATAAATATCTGTAGCTCTCAGGAACTGAAACATGATGGTGCAGTAGATGGAAATATCTCAAACAAGCAGAGGAACAGAACCTCCCTGCCAAAGGTGACTTCAAATTCAATAGCTTTTTTCTTTCTTTTCTTTTTCTTTTCTTCTTTTTTTTTCCACCCCAAAGCTGTGAAGCAACAGGATAATCCAATTAATATTACACTGTAACAGAAAGGAAAAGGTTGTGATGTGCCTAAGCAGGAAGTGGCATGTTGGGTTTTTTCCTTAATGTGCATGAAAGGGATTTTTTATTAATAGAAACTATGTAAAAAAAGACCAACTAGGAGGCCTTTTAAGGCTTCCCTGCCAATGCAACCTGGGGCAGCTTAGTATTATTACTATTTACCATTGCTCATAGGTAAGGCATAGGCATGTAGCCACTAGCAGACTTGAGTTCAGTTGAGAGGACCTGATATGTGCAGCATTATGAAAATGAAGTTTGGGCTACTTACATATGTTGTTAGTGCTGTGAACACCTTCCTTCACCCCTGCCTTCTGACTGAATTACATTTTCTCTGTTTGTGATGCAGACTAAAATTATAAGGATAGTATGAGCAAGTAATTGAACAAAGCACCAATGTATCATGGGTGCCTTGCGGTCAGATTCTTCAGCAGTGCTAAGCACCTGCTGTTTCCAACAACTTCAGAAAGAATATCCATATGAAGGGCCCTGGCAACAGGTTGGGGCCCACTAGACAAAGCCCTGCTTGTGCCTTAATGCCCTGGAAATTATTTCTCCAATAGGATTCACCATGTTTTATTGACCATAGAGGTGACATGCCTAGAAATTAAAGACCAATGGCTTATCTGAAAGGCAGTAGGAGTTAAAGATATAGAGTGTTTTTCTTATATATAATTTACATTTATCTGCTGTGAGACTACATTCCACTTCTGCTGGCCCTGTTCCAATAATGCATTAGCATTACTGCAATTAGTGTGAGTAAAATTAGGTTTCTCCAGGATGTTAGGATCTCTGCAGCAGGTGACAGGACTTTTTGCCAAGATGTGCAAATACGACTGTTATTAATGTTGATTTCTGATGCTGATTTGTGTTCTTCTTCTATATATAGTATTTTTCTTTGATTGGACTAATTCCTGGAATGACAAATACAGTCTCTCTAGTGAAAGAGACAGACTGTCCTGTGTCTGTGCTCACAACATCAGGAAGGGCCAATTTACCTTAACAGATACTGTTAAATATTCTAAAAAATAACTTCTTGGAAGTACAGAAGTGGCAAAAATATAGGTGATTTTGGAACCTTCCATGCTAACAGTAGGGAGCACAATCCTGCCTTGCTGCAGTTGTGCCCTGTGCCAGTAAACGAGGTGCAAGCAGTGACCACTAAGTCTTTCTGCAAAGGAGCAGAAAAAAAGATTTGGAAAAAGGGACCAGACCCCACCAATTTGGTTTGTTTTTACCTTGGTGCAGGCCTTAGAGATAAATATATTGATGTCAGTGGCAGATATAGACAGGCTGGCATTTGCTGAACCTACATTGGCTCACTGAAGCTTGGCAGGCTCAATTAGGTGGCAGTCTAAAAAAAAGGACTGTTTGCTTTGATGAAAGCTGTGGCTAAACCCTCAGATTTTCACTGTCATGCCCAACAGAGTGTGTTTGCTCAGGAAAAGTTGCAATTCGTGTTAGATGACTAGCTGGCATTTGACTGTAATTCACAGAGCAATAAAGGCTACAGAGGGTCTAGTTAGGAGAAATGCAGCTGAGCCCTGTGTAATAGCTGCTGGGGCACAGAGGCCCTGCTGGAGTTAATCCACTGCCATCTTTCTCTATCTTGGTCAGACACTGCATTCGTGTTTCTACCAAAGCAGCAAAGTGACTTTTCATTATGCAAACTACTGTTACTTCTTGGTCTGGGAAGCCCTCCAAGGGGATAGTGAGAGGGCATCCTTCTCTTTCCCTGACCTAAAGAAGGACAAGACTACAAACAGTTAATTGAGGAATAGGACTGGCTACTGTACAAGAGATTAAATCTCTGATTTGCTGGGGAATTAGGGGCAAGTCACTTCACTGTCTGCATTTTTGTTTTTCCCTTTACTTGACCTCTGTTGGCCCAAGTTCAGGAAAGAATCACTATTTTAAAAAGTGCTTACTGATCTTAATGTTAATGTTTCAGTGCTTTCCTGAACCAGTCCTGGAGACACTGCAGCACTGCATATGCAGAAGACAAAAGCACATTTTTCACTCTGAGCATGCATGGGCTTATTCCAGGATTAAACCTTCAGTTTGGAAGTGATCAGGTAGAAATATTCTGAGGGGGTTTGGGGGTTTGCTTTTTTTTCTTTTTTTTTAACTGAGCATTAATTGTGTCTAATTTTTTTTCATTAAAAGCATCTATCTATTTTGAAACTAATTCAGCTGAAAACCATGAGAGTTGCGTGCAAAATTTTCAGTTTTCCAACAGAATTTCTCAACTGTCTGAAAACTTATGGCAATTTTGAGTGCTTGTCCAAAAAGATAATTATTTTTAATATTTATAATTATCTACCAGATAATAGTCTATAATTGCATAGTATTATATAATACTGTAAACTATCTTATATATGTTTATACATGTTTATTTTACATATAATTTATATAATAAACAATAGATACAATTTGTGAATAAATATTTGCATAAATTATGATAGACTGATGCTGTCATATTATTTTCTAATACAAATAGTATGATACCATTATATAGATATATACAGTAAGTGTTAAGAGACTCTGGAGAAAAAAATGTCATCATTTTCTTTGCAGCGGACAATGTTCAAATACTGGAGTGAGCAGACAAAGGCCTCTTCTAACCCCTCCTCCTACCACTTAAGTCACTGGCAAAGTGCAGCTCATGAATTCTCTGTTACTAAACAGCAGACTTTTCTGCAAACTTTTTTTTTCTCTAATTGATTTCTTCTTCCTGAATTTATAGCCATGCTGTCTTTTTAGAACTGCTTTGTGGACTTGCTGTCATGTAATATTTTGTTGTGATTAATCTGTCTCACACTGGAGAACTGTCTGTTTTGTTTCCATTTATTTTAGTAAGTGGAGGATACATTATTAATTTTTTGTGTTGCTCGTGTTCAATGCAAGTTGATAAGAAGCAGATATTAGAAGAAATGGAGAAAAGTAGATTAAATATTTCCTGTCCCCTCATGGCTAACTTTCTCTTAGATGAAATGAAGAAGTTGTGAGTGGAGACAAGTGAGTGATACAATCATTTCTCTCTACCAGTAAGCTAACTATGTCAGTGGTCTGAATCTTAGCATCTTCTGATAATGATTTCCTTGTGAGAAAAAAATCACATAGACAGATTTCTGACTCTGGTGCATGCATGCTGTTTCCTTAGCAATGGGCTGTGGATTATGGTCAAACTCAGCTAGGCCAGTTGTCAAAGTATCATAATTCACCTAAATGGTTAGGCTTGGGATTTTTGAGGGGGGATTTTTGAGTAGTATTTTCCAATGAGGATGATCTCTGAAAGGGGGTGCATGGTGAGTTTTTATCCCACAGCACAAAGATTGCCTCAGATATCAAGGGCAGGTAGATGAAAAGGAAACAAAGAGATTGCTGAAGAAAAAGGCAAATGGCAGTTTGCAGAAATGATGATGCACTTGCACAGTGAACCTGGTCATCATGCAGAGACTTAAACTAGTGCTGATGCTGCATCGTAGCACCTCAACCCTCCAAATCTGCAGGGGAGTGCATGCGTCCTCCCCAGCAGTGAGTGTGTGCCCACTGATTTCATCCATGTCAGTGAGCTTAGTTTGCTTGCAAAATATTTCTCAGAACTAACTTTTCATTACAAAGGGTCTCCATTAACTAAATGAGAAGGAAACAATACTCCACAAAAACAAGCAAAGAAAAACACCTGACCACAAGGAAAACTGTGGCATTTCTCCATGAATCTTAAGCTCATACATTTTATAAGTGTTCAGTGTGATACTTTGGAGGAACAGACAGCAACTGATGACCGCAACAACTTCAAAGAATAACTTTTTTCCTGACACTTCTTTTACAGTGTGGCCCAACAACCTTCCTAACAGATATTGCTGCACAGTATCACCATTTCTCTTAAGATAATCAGTATAGATGCATAGCAACATACAATTAAAAATCAATAGTGAAACGGTTGCATTATTCTTTTCTAGCAGAAAACAATCTCCACCTTACAACAAAAGCCTTTAAAGCACTTTGGCTCTTTTCCAAAAGAGCTAATTATCACTCCACCCAGCACTACTTCTGTGAAGCCAACATGCTATTGCCAGGCAGGAATTGCTCAGTGTCCGTTGAGGAACCAGGCAGGTGGCAGGGAACGCTCTGCCCAGTGTCCCTCTGCACTCCGCAGTGCCAGTTGTACCACGCCAAGAAAACCTGCTCAAATGGCAACAGCGTGGCAAGTCAGGCTTTTATACTGTTGGAATAAGCTGTGACATTCAAAAACAGAGAGACAATGTGCTGGGAAGTCTAGAGAGAGTGGATTTGTTTTCCTCAACACCAAAACAAAGGCTCTGCAATGTTACATATATTATTCTGATCACAAAAGTATCTTGCATTAGGGCTTTCAGTGTGAGATAATTGACCTTGACATTGCTTTCAGCTAAGGGCACATAACTCTTACTGCAGTGACTTCCTTGAAGAAAAGCATGCAACTGCAAAGAATATTTACTTACTATCTCCCACCCCCCTTTTTTTTTCTTTATTTTTTTCTTTTATTCTTGAAAACTGTGCACTGCAAGGACAAGTAGGCAGAAGCATAGTGAGGGACGGAAGGTATTTTATGTGGATGAACACATGAAGAGGTGATTATGTATTGCTAAAAGTCTAATCCTTGGATAAACTGCAGTTTGCTATTAATTCTTTGGACTTGCTTAGCTGCTACTTAACATTTCCATGACTTAACAATTATATTCTTGAGCTAAGAGTAACTTTTCAACAAAATGTGTAGGGATTAGAAACACTGATAATTATATTAATTAATATTAATGGGAATGACAATATTTGTAGTCATATGACAAACATGAGGAAAGCAGGGCTTTAATTTTATCAATTAATTCTGTTTCTAATTGCTTTCACTATTCTATTGTCAGAACGTGTTCCACTTGCAACAGGGAATGTGTTAAGCGGGAAAAGGAGACCAAAATGAAGGGGAAAGAGAGATGTGTATTTGTACATGGTATCATCTGTTATCCAGAAACATATTTAGCTTTGTCTGTGAGCTTTGCATTTTCTCCTATCTGTCTATTATAAATGCCAATCATCTGGAGTAAAGGGTTCAGTCTTAGTTGAGCTGGGTTAGTAGGTAGAGAGGCAGTCACAAGCAGAAAATTCCACTTATTGACAAGCTTCCCAAATTATCAAATATCCTTCCCATAGGTGCAGGATGAGTACAGGACTGCAAGACAAGCAGACCCTGGAAAAGAAAGCTCAGTGTGTACCTCTATACTGGCTACTCATATTTGTTTAATGCATTTGATTGGCTGAATTTGTCTCTGGAAGAAGGCACAGAGCTACAGCCCATTGGCCTTAATCCTTCCCTGTGCTCCCCTATACTTATAGTACTCCCCCAGCTCAACACCACTGTAAAACCAACATAATCCACCCTCAGTGCTCCCTGGTGTAGGGAAATCCCTCACCACATCCCTCACTGAGCATCACAGCTGCCATAGACCTTTCTTAGCACCAGGAGGAAGGCAATACCCTCCCTCCAAGATTGGTCCAGTGCAGGGCAGAGCCACAAGGCAATGTTCCTCCTTGGTGTCTAACCATTGGGAAGCATCCATTGGGAAGAAAATCATATTCCTAAAGTTTTCTACATGAAAATCTTCACGTCCTGAAACCACTTGCCTCAGAGAGATTTCAGCCCATAAAGAAATCTTAATGCATTGAAGTTTCCCTCTGCACAGAGCCTTCACACATAACAATCCAAGAGGCCAATAAAACAAACAATGACTATCTCCTGGGGCAGCTAAGAACTGGGCTTTTGATGGCTCTGCAGACAAGATATCAACAACCTCTACAACTGCTTATCCTCTCGTGTGGTTTTACACTCTCTGCCCTTCCAGGCTGTGCCCGGATGCCGTGTGCAACATTTTGGGCCTGCTTTTCTTCTCCGTTCATCCCTCCCCTGGTCCTCCTTATAATTACACTCCTGTAAGTCTCTGAGTAACTATCTCACCAAGTAGTGCTCATGCAGATGATGGAAGTGATCACCTAGTAAATGCTGGTTTAGTCACCTTCTGGCTTTTGTGAACTACTCTGGTAACAATTGTTTTCTGCTTGCCTTAGCTATGTGGTTGTTGGGTGCTGGTGCAGAAGGGAAAGCAGCCTGGGGAGTTCCTTATCAACACCCCAGTGAACATGGGGGAGACTTGCCAATGAGGATGAGGGAATAGCCCCAAATTTCTACTTCTTGTAGGCTGGATACTCTGCCCATCCATTCCTCCTCCTTATTTAGAGCTGATGTTGATCCCTAGCATATTTGCATCAATGCATATTTTTAGGATAAAATCAGGAAGCTTAATTGTATCCTGTTGTGCAAGGCACACTGTCAAAAGGCATTCAGGGCAGGCTCAGATCTTTTGTGCTGGTAAAAACGTTGCTTCTTCACCATATCCCCATCAGGGGACAGAGCTCAGAATTAGTCCTTTTGTGTTTATTTCCACTACACCGGGATGGATCTGTGAGCCTTTGCTTTTCCCCATCAGGAAGCATAGATTTAACGTATCGAACACACCAGAATTGCTTAATGAGTGCTCAGTGAATATTAATAAAAGTTTGGACGTGACTCAGGCTACAATGGATGAGAAGTTTGAAAGCTTTGGTTCAAGATTACAGGAGGCTGTGAGAAAATATGGTATCCAGCAGCTAGCATATAGTGCAGATATTTCACTATCCAGGGATCTCTAATTACTAATAATGTACAGGAACAGTATGATATGTCCTTACAATTGCAGAATCCTTTTCAAAGATAATCTTTAATAGTTTATTTGACAACCTGCAAAATTATAGAAAATTATTAGTCTTGGGAATTACAAAAATCCCCATAGTACAGTCAAACAATAAAATTATAATTACCTGTGGGTAATTGAAATTTAACTGTTTTTTTATTGTATATTACACATCAATAGCAACATAAGTTCAAGAGTGTCCCCCTCCTCTCCCTTTTCTTTTCCTTACAGAAGCGGGGAAAATGGACAACCCTGCTGGTAGCTTGTGAGCCCTTGTCACAGAACAGAGCTTGAACAATTTCGATTAAAGCAGTATGTTCGAGACTGTCATTAGACCTGCATTAAATTACATATCTGGAATGTTAAAAATAAAGAATACTGAAGCTTATTCACAGCTGCCTGTGGTAAAGTATGTAGTCAAGGTTTTGATTATCTTTAAAGTTCTTATTTTTCTCTTTTCTAAAACTTATTGTTTCGTCTAACAAATATCTAGCACATTTATGAACAGTATGAACACATGAGCAGAATTGCTTAAGATGGATAAAGCATTAGTGTGTTTCCATTCTGTGCTCAGTGGTATTGTTTAGTACTAACAATGGTAATTTATCAATTATACAAGAGGGAACAAAGCTCTTTGCTGTCTCATAGCTCCACAACTACCTATTACAAGGCCCAAGCCTTGAGACCTCTTCCACACCTCGGGAGGCATCATTTAATGCTACCATTTGCATTACCAGGTTTCACCTTGTCCTCTCTTAGTGACCCTGTGGAGGCTGCTCAGTACTTAGCACCGTGGCATACCAAGACTTCCATGCTTTTTTCTAAACCAGGAAAATTATAATCTTTTTTCTTTTCTTCCTTCTGAACCAGGGCTCTTGATAATGAAGCACGACTGCTCACTAGCCCTGCAGCCTGCTCTTCTTGTCTAGCAGGTGAGCCCATCCTGTCCCCTCCTGCCATGATGCATTAGAGATTTTTAGAACAAGCTTAAGGACAAAACCTGAACTTTTTGGATGCTGTTTGGCCAGTATAAGCTCTAATATATTTGACAATTAATTGTCTATATGACAGCTTTATTCTATACAACTAAGATACACAATAACAGTGTTTGTGTCTATACAAGGATCAGGCTGGCTACTTTTATTTGATTCTGTAAAGTGCTTTGCAATCATTATGTCAATATAACTGCACAAGTGAAAATATCTCTTTTTTATTAAAGTTTCAATTAAAGTGTTTCATATACAGATTTTATCATGAGAGAGGCATCACAAAGACTGAGTACAACAGAATGGCAAGTCTGGAGTTGTTATGATTATTATTATTATTAGTTATGTATAATCATTGACACATTAATTGAAAACTTGGAAATGGACTTCCTGAACCCCACAGACTCACAGTAAGAGACAACAGAAGCAAACCATGTCTGCTTTGTGGCACACTTTGTAGTGCATACAGCCCAGTCTGGAAATCCATGATCCTAAAGGGCTTTTCCTATTTCCAAAGATCAAAGAAGGCAAAAAACTCAACTGAACCAATCATCACCAGCCTTTTTAAAAATTTATTTATTTAGATGCCTTTTTACTTTTCCCACCACCTTTTTTTCCCAGCCTGTTGGTCTGAAGGGCATCCCTGCAAATCAGAACTGTGATGCATCTGTTTACTCAGCAAAGCAGCTGGAAAGTTCTCATCAAAGTGGTATTTAGCAAATATCTTTAACAAAGGACCTGAGGAGAAGAGATATTTTAGCTTCCTTGCTTGTCAATCTGAGAGTTTCAAGTGTCTTGGCCTCCTAAAAGCTAAAGTGGAGCACTCGTATAAGATTTAAACCAAGTATAAATCTTTCAAAAGGAGAAACCCCAAGAGGAACTGTATCATCAAAGCACTTAATGGTCTAAGCTACAGCAGAGGAGAGACAGGGCTGGCCCAAAATCATGGTCCTGACATCAAATAGCCATGACCTCATGTAACACAGTGGGGAGACATAGCTGACTTAGTTTGTTTTGCTTTGGCTGTTTCCTAATCCTGACCCTTGACCAACACCTGAAGGCTACAAGAAAATTTTTCTCCATCCTTATCTCGACCCACATTCCCTGGCAGATTCCAGCTGCTGAGCAAAACTGCCCTAAAAAAGAAGTAGGAGAACTGTTGTCCACTAGGATTTATATATATATGGGATATTGGGAAACTAAATCTTCCAACCACTAAAATGCACCATACTGTAAGACAAAGAGTAGGAGAGAAATTTTCCTGCCTTTGAAATTTCTCTTTGTGTCACTCACTGAGGCTAATTTTTACCATTTTGACTCCAGGGAGAAGAGCTCTTCTGATGTGAGTGTCTTACTCTGCACTGTGATGCAGGGATGAAGTGAGAGCTAAGGACAAGCCATTGTAGCACTGTCAAAGTTTTCATTTTGCTAAAAGTCACTTTTTTGATGTAGGAATTGGGAAAAATACATGAATGCAACATGCTGAAAAGGACCAAAAGCTTATTATTTGCTCTGATAAATATGACTCAAATAGAGGGACCCAAGCCTCATGGTAATGGGAAAATATTTTCAAGTGAAAACAAGCTTTTAGGGATAGTCATTGACACTGAGTATAACATAATGGAAGGGTCCCAAAGGAGTTTCAGGGAGCTTCTCAACCATTAATGGTCCTCATTTTGCTCCCACCTGTAGGGTGTTTGAGCTCACAAATGTTTAGGTGAAGAAGGCTTCAAGCTATTTTTCTTTCCTGTGGCTGAGGTTAGAAGGTTAATAAAAGAGTTAATCCTGGCCTGCCCTGCAAAAGGGAACAGCTCACATTTCTAAGACTTCAAAAGCCCTTGGAGAGTGTGTGTATGGATGTTGTTATTTCCTGCCAGAGCTGTCCCAAGAAGACATGGGCAGGCAGCTAGTTTTGGAAGAGTTTGGCCTCTAAGATGGAGTGAAAATTAAAAGGTTAGTGTAAAATGGTTTTGCAAGTAAACCCCAATTTAACAAAGTTCTTGTTTTGGGGTGTGTATGTGTGTGGTTTTTTTTGGAGGGAGGGAGTTGTTGGGGCTTGATTTTTTGTTGTTGTGGGTTTGTTTTTTTTCCTGTGACAACCTAAAATTAAAACTTCCTACAGAGCAACAGAGGTCAAACAGCATTTCAGCCAAATGAAACAGAGAACATGGTGGTTGGGCTTTTAGAAATCTCATTAAGTTGACTTAAACTTCCAAATATGTTAACAGCTTGAAAGACAAAAAAGAAATAATCAATTTAGGCAATAATCAGAACAAAATGGAAAAAAGAAGTATAGTGGGGAGACACATTATATAAATTTACTAAATGGTTTGTGGACCTGAAGACTTAAAATATCAGGAGACCATTCTGTCTGAAAAACAGATCTCACACACCACTTGTTCCCAAAAGATGCCCTACTGAATGCTGCTTTACTAACCACCTTCAGCTTGCTGGAGCACCAGCTTCAGGAAAGCCTCAGTGCTGTGACACAAGTCATTCCTCAAAGAAGCAGAACTGGCTCTGAAGCAGCATCTTGTACTCAAATGAGGGGAAAAGTGACCAGAGTTCTCTTGCAGTCGTTAGTCAGTGGACAAACATGTTACCCAGTTGCAAAGGGTTTTCGATGTGCAGCTTTTCAGGCTCATAGTTTTCAGGGGTTTGCTCCTTCTGCTGCATGATGGCTGTGTGAATGGTAGCACGCTGGGACAAAGCCATTGTAGAGAGGGAGATTAATTACAGAACAGGCTTTTCTGAGACTTTTCTCATTTTTGCATTGGTTTCCTTCTTGCCATTTGTAAGCATAGAAGGGTTTTAAGATCACAGGTGGAGGCCATGCCTGCATTATTAGGGTGTGCAAAGAGGGGCTGGACACTCCTGTTTCTTGCCTCTAGGCAGCTCTACATTATGCCCAGGCAATGTCAGCAGCAGGCAGTTACTTCTAAGGAGAGCTGGGTGTCCATTTGCTTTCCATCATTGAGGCAATGCTGATTGCACAGCATAGAAAATTACCTCAGGCCTTGTTAAGATTTTCTGGAAAAATATATATACTACAGTCTGGGATACCTATATGTCTCCCTGACTTGGTGTCCCCCTGCACAGATGAGAGTCCATACTAAGGAACAAGGTAAATGTTATAGTCAATATCCCTTGGCAGAGAAACTGCACTGCAATTTCTTTTTTTCTCTCTTTCTTCCTTTTGCAAGAGACTCCTGTGCTACCAACTAACCATTGCCTATAAGGGAATGGCATTGTGTTAAAGTTATATAGTGTATCATATTAAATTTTATAACAGTGCTTTGTGTTTTGAAAAGACCTGGGGGGGGAAGAGCATCAATCAGGGAACCACATTTGATAGACTTGGAAGGGGCCTCCTGGGTCATTTTGTCCAAGACCTCTATGAAACGTGAAGGCTTCTGCAAAATACCTTTCCCATAAATGTATCTAACCTTTCCTTAAAGACACTGAATGATTGTGCCATAAATACCACAAGCAGGTAAACTAGTCTGATTGACCTTATGATCAAAAAGTGGCTCCTAATACTGTATATAAGGTACAATTTTTCCATTCTTTCAGCTGTAGCTAAGCAAGAAAAAAGGGCAAATACACAGTAATGGGCAACAATACAGACTGTGCAAACAGTTTTGCTTTCACTTTACTGCCATCACCTACCATAAATCTGGATGTACCATTGATACTTGGTTTCCCACTGTAGTGTCTGTGATCCTTGTAGTATCTATCTCACTTTGTCTCTGACTTTTGGAGAGCCATCATTACAGAGTATAGAAGTAACGAAGATGTACGAGTAGCACTCTCTGATTCACAAAGCCATTCAAAACCCTATGCCATATAGTTTAAGTATTTATTTCTATTTTCTATTTATTAGAATTTGTGAGCTGTTTCTTGTCAGGAACACAGGAGCTTGGGGAAGCACAGGCCTTTCTATGTCTCCATCAGAGTGTCAAGGAATAATTTCATTCTCCTCTAAGAATTGTGCATACTGAAAAATAAATACCTGGTAGTTTAGCTGTTTGTTGTTGCAATAGTAATGCATCATGTGCTGGTTATGGCCCCATACTGCTCTGCCTTCTTTCTCTCAGTGAATATTAGGAGAAGTGTCATTTTGTGTAGATGTGTCATTAAATCACAGACACATTCATTTCTGAGAGCCTCCTGAGCTGCCCATAAACTATCTTTGGCTTGTCTTTTTTTGCCTTTATTTTGCAAGTGCTCAAAGGTGGTGAGCAAGCTGAAGGACAGTTGCTCTCCCACCTATTTCTGTCAGGTGTATGGAAAGGGCTTGTCTCATGGTATCCATCTCACCTGGCTGACCATTACCTAATTCATTCTGGATGCAGGAGAAAGTTAGACACCTGTCAGTGTATCCTTGCAGCTCCTAGGGAAGAGCATGTATTTAAAAGCTTTTGGGGGGACCTACTAGTGACTTTCCAGTACTTAAAGGGAACTTACAAGAAGGCTGCAGAGGGCCTGTTTGCAAAGGCCTGGAATGAAAGGACAAGGGGCAATGGTTTTAAACTGGAGAGGAGTAGATTTAAATTGGACATTAGGAAGAAGTTCCTCCCCACAAGGGTGGTGGAACACTGGAACAGGTTGCCCAGGGAGGTGGTTGAGTTCCCATCCCTGGAGGCATTCAAGGCGAGGCTTTGCCAGGGCTCTGGGCAAGCTGATCTAGTTGGGGATGTCCCTGCCCACTGCAGGGGGGTTGGACTAGATGACCTCCAGAGGTCCCTTCCAACCCTAACCATTCTATGATTCTATGATAAGCTGAATATGCCACCATGGTGGCAGCGAGGCATTGCTGTCAGATGTAAGAATGAATAACCATCTTACAGTTATACATCAGGTTTTATTGTTCACTTCCTAAACATCCAGTATCATATTCAAATGAGATACTGAAAAGGTCCAGTGGAAGTTGTGAAAGGTTTGGGCCAAATACTATGTTAACTGATCCCCAGCAGGCTCAGCTGCTGGCCTTTCCTTACTGGACAATCTCATACAAATACTACTCATAACCTGACACAGACAAGCATATTTCATACTAGCTGAGGAAGACTCTAGAAGAATTTCTTCTTCAGAAGATCCAAGAGAGAAGTTTTACAAGTTTGAGATATCCTGAACTTGTTTTTAATGTCCTTTTGTTGTCCTGAGGTAGATCAGGTCTTGTTTTGAGGGGCTTTTATTTGTTTTTTGTTAGATAGTTGTATTTCTCATAAGCAGAAAACTGCTGCATAATGGACCAGGAAAATTGAAGTCCTAAAACAAAAAAGACACAGAACAGGTAAAATAATTTAGAAAGAATATGATGATCCTCAGTTTTAAGACATGTTGGTGTCACTGCATGCCCACACTTTTACAGTGTGCCTCCTTTATGCCTCATGCCTTCATGTATTCAGACTGGCACTCACTTGTCCTTCTCAACTCAGTGCTAATAATTTCACAAAGGCCTCAAATAAATCCTGAAAACAGAGATTTTTTTTAAATGTCTTGTCTATACAGTTAAATAAATGCCATCTTTCTCTGATGTGCAGTTTTAAAATATTTGTTTAGCATTTAATTATGTAGAAATACAGGCTAAAATACACCTCATCCAGTTGTTTAAGGGCAGAGGCTGGTGAAGTCTTGACAACTCAATCTGATTATATAAAATTACAAAGGAATGTAAAATTACCTATGCCAAGAAAAAGAATACAAACACTAATAGACCTGTTGTTTATTGCTTATAGTATTTTCAGCCATTGCCTTTTTCTCATCGAAGAGAGAGTCCAGCTCACTCAAGCCCAGCTCAGGCCTCACTCCTTTCCTTACCTTAAAATCAAACTGTATCCGAAGCCCTTCACTGCTGAGATGATTTGCAGCCCACACAGCATTTGCTTACACAGGATCCTGGGTACCTGACCCACACAACAAATTCAAGTCCACTTCTTTCATGGGGACCTGCTTCAGTCCCACATATCCCCATTTTCCTCTTGGTGCTCCTCTGGTCCCTAGACTTGTAAATACTTGGAGGGGAGAGAAATCTATTTATCCTCTGCTTTGTTGAGAGGGGAAAGGAAAACAAAGAGGGATTTTTTGTTGTTGTTCTTTTAGGGTTTTGTCTTGTTGTTTTGGGTTTTCCTTGGATGGAGGATTTTTTTTTTAGCACAGATTTCTAACCTGTAACTATGCTGTTCTGTACTACTGAAAACAGAGAGTGCATTTGCATCAGGTGCTCCTAAAAACAATAAAAAATGATATATCATAGAGATTTTCTGATCCTGTTCAGTGCACAAATGCCAATCAGAAACAAATATGGGGCTGTATCTTGCAATCCATTTTGATATTTACAACAGAACATGGCATATCATTTAATTTAAATTTGCAGCATGCTCAGTGTAATTAATGCTGTGCAGTGCCTAGAAAATCCTGATTTCTTAATGTGATACAATGCATGCATGCTGAGACCATTTTTTTAAACTACTGTATCATTTTAGAACATTAATGGGGAGGCACTGCCATCAAACAGGAAAAAGAGCCACGCTTGCTTTCTCTTTATGAAACTTCCATGCAGCTCCCCAAAATATGATGCAAACTACAGGTTTGTTTTAAAAGAAGGGGGGGAGGGGGGGAAGAGAGAGAGCCAGAGATTTAATTTTCCCTTGACACAGCATGATGCTTGAATAGCCAGCTATTCCTAAATTATGTGCATTTCATTCCTAGGAGCTGTGAGCATTTTGAATGGGCTGTTGTTAAATACAGTACACAAGCATAAATACTCAAGGGAACAGTCTGCTGAAATTTTGGCATGAGCAGAAACCTGATATCTATCATGGTAGTATCTGAGCACGTAATAATAATGCATATTGATTTGTCAGGAGTGCTAAGAAGACGGGGTTTGGTATTCTGGGATGAGAACTGTTAAACTTGGGAACATCTTGTGTGATTATAATAAGCCATGGTATTTGTGTGCTGTGGGTTTGGCAGGGACAAAAAATGTTCCCATGCAACCTGTGAGACTGGCCTGGGTCACATTTTTGGACTCAAACCCAAGAGACTGAATGCTGTCCTAGTTTGAGTCAAAACAAGGTATTCCATGCCACATACATGATAAAGGTATGTATATATTACACATAAAATGAAGCACGGCAAATTCAGAATCATAGAATTTACATCTGTGCCTAGAAAATTAGGTGACAAAAAGGCAATGTGCTTGGCAAGAAGGGTCAGGCCCAAAAGTCCTTTAAAATCAGGAGCTTTACTACTATGACTTCAGTGAGTTTGGCTGCTTATTTACTTATTTCATCAGGCAGCTATATGATTCAAATTGTGCAAAAAAAAAAACACAACAAAAAAGAAGGTAAAATAAAAAATAAAACCAACAAAACCCCTGCCATTTTGCAAAGTATGTTTCTACCAGACCGTACTATAAAACTCCATTTATAGACCTGTTGATAGCAAAGCAAATTCCTCAGGTCCTCTAAATAAATCTGTTCCTAAATATAATGCTTCAAATTCTGTAGTCTCATCTGACACCTGACAATTCAACCTTAAGAGTAATTGGTCCTGTCTTTGAACCTGGGCAAATACTGTATGAGGAGGGTGGACAATTTATTGATTTAGATTGATTTTTGTAAGAAGCATATGAGACAGATACAGTATCAGGTGTCACACACTGTATATATTATGCCCCTGGAAAACATCCCTAGGTGATGAGGCAGGGTTCAAGAGTATGTAGAGGTAACATTCAGCAAACACCTGCAAATGAAGCTATCCTGCCATGTGATACCTCTCTGAGTAATTACCTAAAAGACACACCAGCCAGAACAACTTACTTGGCCACATTTGAATTTCAGGGCTATGATGAGATAGCTTGTCTGCTGGGAAGCCATCAGAAGTCCCAAGCTATGTGCCATCTCTACAGGCAGGAACCTAAAGGGTTATTCTATTGCAGGTTGCCCAACCCATTGATGGATTCCTGGTTTTGATGTCAAGCCTCAAGAAGGGGCTGGAGGAGCAGATGGCTATTGCAGTGAATGCTTGGACATCTCCATGCCTGTAACTGATTCTTAGAGCTGTAGTTATTTGAGAACACTACAAGACTGGGCAGTGGATTTGTCAGGAGTGAAAGCATTTGTGAACTGGCTGTTTAGTTTGTGACAAAAATTGTCATTGATATTAATAGCTCTGAGCCCCAGTAAAGACCTAAGAAAACCCTAGGGAAATAGCAGAACAAAAGAAGATAGAAACAAGATGGCACCGAGGGTCTCATCACTAGGGATAATGATTAAGATGTGAGAGGAAGGGCTGTCCCACTTGTGTGTGAGTTTGGCTGGGGAAATCACCCTCCTCCTGCTGCCTCGCTTCCCTCATCTATAATGAGGGAAGGAATAACTTTGCAGCATACTTTACATTGGCATTGCATGCTAACTTCATTACTGTTTGCAACAGCCTGTGCAATCCTCAGAGGAAAGGAATAATAACAAAGAGAAAAAAAATGATAATTACCAAGCACATCGTTTTCATCTATAATCTTCATTTCAGGATTCACTATTTCTGATGTCAATATTTTATAATGGAAGAATGAGATATGCTAAGTTTCTGTTTGATGGAAGTAAATTCAGATTTAATATTGCCGAGGAGCTGAATTTTTAATACACTAGAGCAGTGTGCAGACATTCCCCCTATTTGCTGCTCCTGCCTCTCCTTTGTGCCAGTTCAGCAACGTTCCTGTGACCAGGTGGAAAAAAATGGAAAGAATCTGCTCGGAATTTTTCAGTGGGGTGACAGTACTTTGTCATTTAGCTCTGTCACGATAATTGGGAGTGTCACACAATGAAACAACACGACACACCCCTCAGTAAATGAAGAGTTTTCAAAGTGATGTACAGCCCCTGTCAAGTGCCAAAGCTTTTGTTTGTTCACAGAGTGAGGCAGCACTTCCAGAAGAAAACCCACACTGAGGAGGCACACTTAGAAAGGTGGTGGTAAATTGATTTCCTGTGTTTTTATAAAATTGGATATATCGTATGAACAGCAGGAAAATATCCTCTTTTATCACACGCTCCCTGCTTCCAACCTGCTGAGGACTTTCCAAAAACTCTTTAGGAATTTACCTCTTTTAGTTAAATTGGGTTGGATCTCATTAATAAAAGAATGGTATAATGGAAAAGAGTTTCTAAAATTATACTGTAACCTAGAATTGCAGGATTCAGCTTTCTCTGCCTGAAGAAAAAAATTCTGAAGCATTAAACTTACTTTATCAAGCATTGCACCTGACATGCTCTCATAAATTTTACATACATTTTAACTTATTTTAATATTATGCAGGCTTGGTTTAAAATATTCTCATGAAGTAACTAAAATGAAGCTGCTCAGCCATAAATTAGAGCTAAAAAAATACTTGTCCCCCCTCCTCCCCCATCAATATTTCTTTACTTAAAATCAGGTGTTGTCTGTAAGTAAGTTAAATATTCCCTTGCTGAGATACTTTGTATGTCTTAATAGGCCCACCACAGAACCAGTGAGCCATATTTCTGTAGGATTAAAAGCACTCTCTCTGCCTTTTTGTTTTTTAAAGAGGCATCTTGTCTAAAAGCAGACATTAGTAACCCTTTGTCTGCCATACTTCAGCTAGGCCTGGGGCCCACAATTAAACACGTGGCCATATTTAGATATTGTTGGTTGGGTTTTTTGTTTTAGAGGAGCAGCTCTGCAGCAGCCACACTCATTGGATGGACAGATGGACAGACACATGGTTTGTGGTGATGCTGCTCATGGCACAGTACAGTTGCAGCACCCCAAGGACACCCCTTTGGCCCATATCATCATCATCATCCAGCAGGTACAACATCATTGACAACTCATCACAAAGCTCCATTTGTATCCCAATTTCTTAAGCTATTTCAAAGTAGAGCTAAATTACACAAACATTTGCCTATCTAGACATAACAGGACTGTTATGAAATACTGTCAGCTTGTTGCCATTTAGCCTGAACACACAGTGCATGTGTTTGTCAGGCCATACTTGGGCAGCTCGGCAGCATGCGACGTGTCCCAGACACTGGAGTGATTATGTCTGAATAGTCCTTATCTGATTGAAAAGCCGACAATGCTCCACATGTGTGCGTGTGCGGCTCTGCTCTTACACGGTGACGCCAGTATTTATTTTGCTTCTGCAAGTTAGTTTTCCTTGTGAAGCAGCAGGGGCCTTCTTCAATGAACTGAAAAATGTGTATTGTATGGAGGTCTGTGGAGGGTTTGTGCTGTAGTTCAATGGGCAAATGTGAACCCATGGGATGACATTTCATTTAAACATTTGGTTTATATCTTTACATGCCAAAAATATTAATGTCTTGACTTTAGCAAACCTAATTCAGCACTTTTTTTTTTTTTTTTTTTTTAAATGAAGTAATTATAGGTAAAACATTCTGTGGATATTTATTCTTCCCTCTCTAAGGTGGAGTTTCACACACGCACATTTGGTTTTGGGGCTGAATTGTCAGTATCTGCTCACTTGACACTTTCCCGTTAGTTTGTATTGGAAACCACCAGTAGTTTCTTTTCTTGTGTTTATTGTACTACTCTCAGAACTTTGATGAAGACATCCTGCATAAGAGCAAAGTCTAGCTTCATGTCTTTAATGCTTTATTTGCTATTTTGAATAAAACTGAAGAATATGGTTTCTGTCAAAGGATCTGTGAAGACGGTTAATGTAACTGAGAAGCAGAAGGGCATTTATGGAAGTGCATCTGAATGTCCCCTTCACATATAATTGCATCAGGAATTCTACATTAGCATGCAAGTCCTGTCCAAAGGAAAAAAAAAAAAAGCTTATTTTTAGGTAGAAGCCCTCAGTGGGCAGTAAATTACCCATAATATCCCCCAAACTAGCAATTAGCCCTGTTTGCTGACTACCTGAATTGTTTCACAGTAGTTCAGCACAGTCTTACCAGTTATCACCATACTTATCATCAGAGATTCGGTGTAGGATTCCTGCAGCTTCACATACTGTATACCTAAGGTCAGTCATAATCACAAATACATTTTTATTTGCTTCTTTTGGCCCTTCAGAACTGTTTTCTCAGGCTTCAGTACGTGAGGATAGGTGATGCTGCCACGCTGCTTAAAGGACAAGAATTTGAAAACAGAAAGCAGTTCAGCAGTGTAGGTGGACCTTGGTATTCGATGATATGAGTGTGTTTATTCCCATATTAACAGATAGTCATGAGCCTCTGCTCTGAAAGCATGAGCTTTCTACCAATTTCCAGGGTTTTCTCTTCAGAACGTATGACATTTTTCAACATAGGCCTGGCAACTGTGTGTAAAACTGGAAAATATGGCAATAAAAACCTAAGGAATTTTTTTTCCTTAAGGCTGTTGAGCAGTTTTCATACCCATAAGTATGCCTGCTTTGCCAAAACAGGAACCCAGTTTTGTAAACAATAGCTAGATTTCCTGCTTTAGTGGTAGAAACAATCACGGGCCTACATATGTACACAAGTACAAGCACACATATCCTAACAGCACCATTTTCACTGGCTTTAAAGAAAGAATGCTAAGTGAAAATGAGACAAATTAAGCAGTTGAAATAAAACACAGAAATGTTTGGATATGAGCATTAAGGTTTTATTTTCAAGCATTGCACACACCTTTCTGAGTTATGCTTTAATTTACACATTATTTCCCAGGCAAAATCCAGCTGAATTAACATACATCCTATTACCACCATTTAAATCCCCTTTTCAATGCTGGTTCTGCATCACATTTTACTGGTATGGACCTGTATTCCTGTCTCTGAATTGATGGACAAGGTCTGACTCTGTCAGGTAATGAAGAAGATGGAACAGGAATTCATGCTGAAGGGGAACATTTGAAGACTGCTTCTTTTTTGCAAATGTACTTTGATAAGCACAAAATGAGAAGTTTGCCTTTATCTGGCTGTAGCTAAAATGCTTCAGCTTCTTGTTTCACGATCAGGAACATCAGTTCTGTGAACAGACAAACTGCCTATTCTGTACATCCAAGAGAGGATCTCAAAAGAGCAAACCATCTGTTAAAGGGTAAGCTATCACTCTGATTTTTTTTTCTCTGTAGGGACAGATTAATGTAAAGCACACTCCATGCCTAAAGGTAGGGAGGAGGACACAGCCCTGAGCTGCTCTGCCATTTCATACCTCATCATGCTGTAGGAAAACAAAGGCAAATGGCAGAGAGAAGACTGAAGGTGGAAGAACGATTTCCTTCTCAGTTACGGTTTAAGTCAGGATGCTGAGACAGGAGTCACTCAAAATACCTCCAAACCTCTACTGCTTCAGCAGTTAATCCTCAGGCAGGGAGTCCACAGGCTATGAGGTCCCAGTTAATAGTATGGTGAGGCAGTGACTGCAGTGAGTTGTGAGCTCTATGACCATCTTTACAAGGCACTTACAGGGAAAAGAGAAGAGTTGGTGGGGATAGTGCCAGCAGACTTGTTCTTCAGAAGAAGAACTTTTTTCTCAGGAAAAAAAACCCAAAAGTCTTTGGGTTAAGCACTGTTTCCACCCTTAATAAACTATGCCTTGACTAAGAATAATACAAATAAGTTGATCCTAAATTAACAGTCATCCCTGGTGTGAGCACGACCGTGCCTACCTGGCCAAGGCAGGCAAAAGCAGATTGATTAAACAACAAAGTTCACCTTGTTTTCTGAGTTGAAGGCTCATGCTGTTTCTTGGCAGAACAGGCATGTCAGGCCTGTAATAACCACTTGCTACCTTGCTTCAACCAGCATTAAAACCAGCACAATATTAACATCTTGGGGAAAATCCATCTGGAAACTGCTTTCTCAGGGGAAAAAAATGAAAGGGAGGTAACTGGATACCACACCAATGTTTGTTTATTTATAGATTGATTTCATAAGTAACTTCAGGGAACTTCAAAATTCTCCCTCCCCTCACCTGAAAATTTTGTATTTTGCTGTTAAAATTTTGAATTTCAAACATTTTGTTAGAATACTTGTTCAGAAAGAAGTTATCAAGGAACAGCAGTTCTTCAGCTGAAGGTAAATTATTTGGTCTGGCAGAGGCAAAGATTTGCATTTGCTCTTTGGTTTCTACCCTGGAGGGAGTGTTTCTGGACACACCTTAACCATGAACCTGCATGCCCAGTACAGTGGGATGCCATCATTTGGGACAAAGCTAACCCAACAGTAACAACTGAGCTGTCAGAGCATCCCCAAACTGTGATTCAGAGCAACCACAAACTCTTAGATGTGGGAAAACTGTTGGGTTTACATCTTAGGGGACTGAGGTTGGAACACAAGAGCTGAACTTTAAAAACACTCTGTGAAAAAAAAATTAGTTACTTTTTGCTGGTGTGGTAACACTAAAATTCACTTTTCCCCCTCTTGATGTCCTGGTACAAATATAGCCTTGACATCATTTTGTGGCACCTCTTTCTGCTGAATTGACTAACATGATAGCTTCAGGATTCAGAGGGCAAGTGTCCGTGGCATGAACAATCCTATGTAAATCCTATTGTGGGAAAGTTAATGCAAAGCTAAGTGGGTAAATGAACCAAAGCAAGCCTTGCATTCTCAGTTTGCTCTGATCCTTCCCCCAAGCCCCAAAGCACTGTTCTCCAGGATTGATAAAGTTTGAGGACTATGCTAATGATGTATATACACATGCTCTAAAATCCATGTACTCTATATGAACGCTTCCCTCTACTGCTGGTTCAGCTTGGAAGCTCACTGGGAACATTTTGGAGAGTTTTAGCATTTCCAAAGTCTTTTTGGAAAGTAAGCAAATGGTTCAAGGTCTGGACACTGGATTTTTACCTTAGTAAAATCTTTATCACTCTGAAAAACACTTTGTCACAAAGAGCTGGACTATGACAAAGGCATTTTGCTCTGTATTAATCTTAAATTTTAGGACCAGGCTAGGCTGTAGGTTAGCATTCCACCATGCTTAAATGTAATTCCCTGGCCTTATCCTCCCTGGAAGATAATTTCCTGACAGAACTGGTAGATGAGCCTACCAGGGAAGGTGCCTTGCTTGACCTCCTGTTCACAAATAAGGAATAGAGAAGGAATAGGGAAATAGAGAAGGACTAGTGGTTGGAGACCTCCTTGGGCTTAGTGATCATGAATTGGTTAAATTCTGAATTCTTAGCAATGTAAAGAGAAGGGTTAGCAGAACCTTCACCTTGGATTTCCAGACGGCAGACTCTGGACTCTTCAGAACACTGGTTGAGAGAGTCCCTTGGGATATAGTCCTGAAGGGCGAAGCAGTCCAGGAAGGCTGGACTCTCTTCAGAAGACTCTCTCCATCATTTTTCAACAGTCCTGCTCAACGGGCAAGGTACCAGATGACTGGAAGGTGGTTAATGTGATGCCTATCTACAAGAAGGGCTGGAAAGAGGATCTGGGGAACTACAGGCCTGTCAGCCTGACTTCGGTACCAG
>VWZO01022441.1:216960-287093 GCA_013396975.1 Bucco capensis | reverse complement strand
TGAGGAGAGGCTGAGGGAGCTGGGCATGTTTAGTTTAGAGAAGAGGAGGCTGGGGGGGTGACCTCACTGCCCTCTATAACTACTTGAAAGGAGGTTGTAAAGAGGTGGGTGTTGGCCTCTTCTCCTTAGTAACTAATGACAGAACCAGAGGGAATGGTTTGAAGTTGCAATGGGTTTGGGGGGGGGGGGGGGGGCTGATTGGATATTAGGAAGAAATTCTTTACAGAAAGAGTGATGAGGCACTGGAACAGCCTTCCCAGGGAGGTGGTTGAGTCACCATCCCTGGAGGTATTTAAGAAACGTGTAGATGTGGTGCTCCAGGACATGCTCTAGTGAGAGCAGGGGTTGTGTGGTGTGGGGTTTTGGGGGTATTTTTTTGTTTGTTGTTTGTTTGCTTGTTTGTTTCTGTTGGACTCAGTGATCTGAGAGGTCCTTTCCAACCATGAATATTCTGTGATTCTGTGATCCTGGCCTGTAACTGTACAGAACCATGCACTGCCAAAGCTCTATAATCCTGAGCTTCACTAGCATGAGAAGATAGACCCCCTTTTGGCTTTATGTTCAACTGAAAAATAACCCATTGGGGCTGGTTTGTCAGCCATCTCTTCTGACCACTTGTGCACAGCTGCCTCATGCACTTAACTTTAAAGGGATTTGGACATGGTTTATGCAGCTTCAGTTTTTTGTTACAGCTCTTAAGCAGGTACCAGAGTGAAGGTTCCTGTTTACAGTGGTGACCTTAGGTAACTACTCCTAAAGAACCCAAGAGCATTAGCTAAGTACTCAGCAGAATGAGTAAATATTTTGTAATTAAGCCCTTAATTGAGACTTCTGTATTTAAAAAAAAAAAAGTGAAATCCTGCAGCTTCCATATGAAACATGACCTGTGCATTTAAGAGGGCAAGGGATTCACTTTCTCCAGTTATTCTAATAGCTATTTTAGTAGCTGGACATGCAGTAAGTACAATGCTTGATATGGTGAGTGGAACAGAACACTTAAAAGATATTTGCAGAAAGCTACTCTGCTCAAACTACACAGATAATGAGCAGGTAATATTTCTTAAATGGAGAAACTTTCCTAAGTCACATTCATTCAATTAGGGAAAAGAAACAGTGCCTCATAAGCAGCATATACACACGGCATGCCTCTTGTCTATAGCACAAGTACTGTGTTTTACCTTTGAACTAACTATGCAGGGAGGAAAACATTAGCCTCCCTCCACAAAGGATTTGAGGAATAATTATATCTAATGGAAAAAATAATAAAAGTTACAGTCTGTTCATGGACAATGTGAACAGAAAGGAATGTGAAATTTGTGAAGGTGCTAATTCATTCTAAATTATTCTCATTTTTGATTGGCAACAGACACTGAACACTAATAGAATTATGTTAAGGGAAGTAATGGAATTATGTTAAGGGCAGTAAGAGTCCAGACAAGACAGAAAAGGGTAAGGCAGTTGAACTTTTAGGAAGCCAGCTAGAGAGGGTGCAGATCATGCTGTGATCTATTCAGCACTAGTGAAAAGAGCACTGTAAATGTTTATTTACTATGTGGACTCACTTGCTACTTAAATAAAATAACTGATACTATTTAAAGCTCTGACTGTGCCCTGCTGTTCCCCTCCTCTCCTCACACTGCTGAAGCTGATTTGTCCCCAGTGTTCTGCATTATTGTTGAATGTGTGGGAGGCAGGTCAGTGCTGCAGCCAGCAAGGGTAGGACAGCAAGAACTGGTGTCATATAATGGGACAGAAGTGGAAAACCCTCTGCTGAGCAGGGACCTAATGCCATGCCCACCGAAAGTGGTATGAGCCCCTTCTTTGTACACCACAGGGCTTTCAAACAGCAGCATTTCATAAGGCTGAANGGGGCCACAGGAGACCCCAAGTGATTTTCAGACTGTGCCTGGAAAATACCTTTACATTTCTTTCAAGTCACACATTGATTAATACATGTATTTTTGAACTTTCTGAATTGCATGACAATGACAATCTGTGTTACTATGATTGAGTTCACCCCAGTTTTATACACCCAAAGAAGCTTACTACTTTGGCTAGAATGAGGAGGGTTTCGCCTCTTTTGGAATTCTGGTATAAACTGTCCTTGTACAAAATTTGTTCAATGTCAAGTTTTAGGCAATATTTTGTGCTGCAATAACCACACCATGACAGACAACCTTTTCATCAGATATGAAAAAAAAATCCTCTCTTCAGGTCAGGACAAGGAAGGAATATGACAGAGCTATAAATACGGAGACCAGAGGTGTGAAATCATGTGCATTAAATGCAGTCATTGGCCACATTTAAATTTTTTCTCCAAAATTTCAGATGTTTAGCTAGAGAAACAAATATATACATAGAGGAAGATCAGCAATGAAAGCAGCTTCATATTGTTAAATGATTATCTCTGATAATTGCTCTGAAATTTGTCAGAATTATTTTAAATATATAAAACTGATTAGAAGGAATTGAATCAGGTAAATCAGTTACATCAGCAACCTCCAGCTTAGAGGCAGGAGCAGCTGAAAAGTGAGGGGAAAGGATGTCTGATTGCCAGGTACAGGCCACAGAGACTCAGCAGGGCTAAATTATTTCAGATTACAATTTGAGCATTATAATCTGTGATACTAGAAGAAAAAAGAGAGAGCGCAAAAGAGAGAGAAGGAAAGAGAGAGAGAGAAGGAAAGAGAGAGAGAGAAGGAAAGAGAGAGAGAGAAGGAAAGAGAGAGAGAAGGAAAGAGAGAGAGAGAGAAGGAAAGAGAGAAAATGAATGAGAGAGAGAGAAGGAAAGAGAGAAAATGAATGAGAGAGAAAGAGAAAGAAGAGAGAGAAAAAAGAGAGAAAAAGAGTGAGAGAAAAACAGAAAAAGAGAGAAAATGAACGAGAGTGAAAGAGAAAGAAAAAGGGAGAGAAAGTGAGAGAGAAAGAGTAAGAGAGAGAAAGGGAGAAAAAGAGAGAGAGAGAGAGAAGAAGAGGGAGAGAAGAAGAGGGAGAAAGAGACTTGTGGATTGGAAAGGAAAAATCTTAAACTAATGAAAATAATAACAATAAAATTTTATATATGTATATATACACACACAAAACCACTACCACACCCAAACACCCCTTGATGGCAACTATATCACCATCACCACTGTGGCAGAAGGACTAAGCAGCAGATGCAAATCAGACTCTGGGGTTGGATCCTGGGACTCTTGGATTGAGATCGAAGGCAAAACAGAGTCCTGTAACAGCAGGGCTGAGCTTCTGATCCTCACACAGAGAGTTATCAGTCCACCAGCCTTGATGGCTCAGGTGCTCAACCTTCAAGAAAGGTGGAGGCCCCAACCCTTCCTTTTCTTGTATTTGCTGTTAATTAGTGATAAACAACTTAATCATGCACCTGCCTTGCTTGGGGTCTTGGGCCTTATGTAAGAGATCTTAAGTGCCAAGTTTGGTGTGAAAGTTTCAGGGACTGGCCCTCAGTTTTATACTGAATATGACATATATGGCATGGAATACCTTGTGTGACTCATACTAGGACAATGAGCTTCCAGGCTGGCCAGTTACAATGAAAAAATGTCACCACCACAATTTTAAGATGGCAGTTCTATGGCAAAACAGTCACCACCTGCTTGAGTTACTAATGCAAGCAGTAGATTTAGAGTATTATGAAAATACATGCATTCTGAAGTGCTGTGAATTATACCAAATAATTCTGAATATCTCCTTTGCTACACTAATGAATCAAAGCAGAGCTTACCACATTATCTGCAATCACTACAGAGAAAATGGATTTCAGTGTACATAGTTTCTGTATAAATAGTGCATCCCCAGCACATTCTGTAAGTAGTGTCTGATTGCAGAATAATAACAATAATAAAGAGAGAGATGTCCAGCTTACACACAGGCCAATTAAAGTATCAACTGCATGAGGCTGAGGCACTCCTAACTAGGGAAAGGCAATAGGGAAGTGTTCAGTTTTCCAATGCACTAACTTCCATGGCTTTGCTTCCCAGCAAAGGCAGTCTGGAGACCCTTTTCCCTGAATCCTTGCATGGAAATAGGTCATGGGGACAGCATGGTCTCCATCATTTTCCAGGCTCTTGGCAGAAACCCACAAGCTATGACAACAGCACTGAGGCATAACTTACCTATTTGGATAAAGCTTCAGCACTTGAGTAATTTGCATTGTGCCATACAGCTTTGCTGGCTAGGATTTTCACTGGCTGGGGGACCAGACCCTCTGCTGTGCACCATAGGTATACTTCAGAACTCATAGAAAGCAGTAAGCTGTAGGAATGCACTTTATGGGGTGGCTGGATCATATGTTTATGGCCTGAAATAGGAGACCTCAACCTGAACCACTTTGTTGGTTTCTAATGGAGAAAGGCAGAGTATAAAGATCATAGCATTCATTCTGGGGAGTAGCTATGAAAAGACAACGTGGGCAAAACCTGGGACAACCCACAGACTCTAATACTGTCTTGCCATTAGCTGTCTTGCTAATGACCTAATACCAGTAATAAATACCTTCAAATTTAATACAGTCCACATTCAGCCTGGAGAAAAACTCCCTTTCCAGAGCTGGCCCAGAAGAACAAAATTATTTATTTATAAACTACGATGCTAGAATTTTGCGTTGCTAACAACAGTGGCATAAATGCAGTAAAGGAGCAGGTACTCTGGATCCCTGGAGAAAAAGATTTACTACCCAAAAGGAACTTCTGACAGTTGACAACACTGATACAATACTTTTTGTACCCACTGCACAGGAGAAGTGGGTGGTCAAGACAGCACCAGTACAGCTGGAAGGACTCCTCTGCTTGATTGCTAATGACTGGAGCAGGCCAGGTGGCTGGAAATGCAACACCTGTGCTGTGATTTTGTGGGCACATCCTGGCCTAGACATGTGTATACTAATGCACTGCCCAGGTAGTCTTTTTGGGAGGATAATTGCATGCACTGCCCAGAGTACCAGGAATGGGTCACTTCAGGGAACGAGTCTGCTCCTCGAGATACAGCCACTTATTCTCTTCTCAGCTCTGTAAAAGGGCAATTGTCTGTGGTTCAGGCCTTGGAAATAATGAGGTAAAATGGACTCAGCAGCATTAAACCCTCCCCAAAGACAAGACTAGATATCTGATTGAAAAAAAATGATGGTCAAACACAGCCTGCCTTAACAGGACCCCTCCTCTCAAAGAGCCGTGGTAAAAGCTCCCTAGTCACAGAAGGAGAGCTGGGAACTAGACATGAAGCAGTCTTCAGGGATGCTAGAAAAAAAAACAAATAAGCCAAAACACAGCTAGAGACACTGACCACAATTAAAAAGGAGGTTCTGCAGGTGGTTTGCAATGCTGCAGTGGGAGACCAGGGTTTTACTTGCTGTCCTAGCAAAAAACTGCTGAACAGTAGAAGGACCACTTGCTGTCAACCCATTAAAAAGGGGAAAGAAATCAGAGACACATACTTTGGGTGAATGTGGACTGTCTTATGATCAAACCCAACCTGCTTTCTGAGAAAAGAAGTTCACTTTCAGTAGAAATTAGCTTGCTGTACTATGCCGGTGGTGGCTATCAGCCTCACAGCTTGCCCACGCACCACAGACACAGCCAGCTTCAGGGCCATGTTCTCTCCAAACACTTTCTAAATTTGGCTCTTTCAAATAGGATTTACATATATTCAAGCATCTAACAAAACACCCAGTTCAAACCGTCAGGGCTCATCAATAGCTTCATTCATGTGCTAGAAATGAAGCACGTGCTGCAGGACCCTGCTGAAGCAAGGCTCGCAGTGCAGCTCTCCAGACAAACACCGAGCTCCTGGGCACTGCTGGGCAAACAGAGGGCTCTTTTATTTTGAAGCCTAAATATAGAACTGGTGCCCAACTTTAGATAATCAGAATTTTATCCTTGCAAAACACAAGTTATCACCATGAAATCAATAGTTTTTATTTATATTTTACCCTAATTTGACTGACTCAAAACTTTCTCAGTAGCTTTGCCATTAATTAAAAAAAAAAGTGAAAATCTTGTGACCCTTTTAAAAGGAAAAGTACAGAAGATGTAGCTCCTATGCCCTGGACACACTCACGTTTAGTTTGGTTCATTTCCAAAGGCCATGATCCAGCAAGATATTCAAACACCTGTAAAACTCAAATACACTTAAAGAACTGCATTGAAGTTTGGTGAAAGTAGGGGAAAATAAATTCTGTTAAAACACCATTTTATTTCTTCCAAAGCTGATTTTTTTTAGAATCTTGAATGCAATGCATCACTTAAAATATTTCCTTCCTCATGCAGAATATTTTAATATTAAGCCAGATATTTTTATATTTCCACAAATTAAATGCACCATGGCTGAAGGTTTGACAGAAGCTTTAATTTGCACATAAAAAGGTAGAACAATTTCAGTTTTGACAGCACAAGCTTTTGATTTGTTAATAAAGGCAACTCTTTCTCAATTGTGAACATCTTCCCCAAATAAGACAATGTAAAAAAAAATAAAATCTTCCTGGTGTGGAGAACAAACTTTTGATCCAAAGTTATTAAAGAAATTCAGATTTTATAAAAATAGAAGAATGAAACTTTCAAGCCTTAGTAGTAACAGAAAACCAATCAGAGGAAGATCCATGTTTCTGCCACATTCTCTGTACCTATTGTTATTAATGTAACCTACCCGCAATATACTTGAATTTAGTTAACTGCTAGAAAGCACCTGCAAAAAGTTGAAGTCATTTTGGGGGCTGGAGGTGAGAAAGCTGTGTGTCTGGGAATGGTTTTGGTGAAAATCAATACAGATTTCCTTTGCAATGTTGTAATCAAACTGCAATCTAAGAACACTAAGATTTCAGACTCTCGTGACGAAATCCAAGCACCACAAAGTTTGTAACCCAAGATACAGCTGAGAGAACCAGAGGCCAAGCTTTCAGGCTGACCTCCTCTGTGACCGTGTCAGTGTTGCCTTTTTCTCCTGAGAGATGGCAGAAGAGGAGAGAGTGTGGAGCTACAAAACAGTTTGAGCATTGCCAGCTTAAGCACGGAAAAAAATTGGATTTCTGATTCTACATCAAACAAGTGATTCAAAACCTTTCCCATCTGACAGCCAAAAGCTGCAGCATGGAAGCAAAGCTGAAAGTATCCAGGATCTGTTTCAGTATATGAAAGGGAAAAGAAGCACCAACTCACAGGCCTGCCAAGTTCTCAGCTTTTACAGGCTCAGCAAGTACTTTGCCCTGGCATCAAAAGTTGACTAAAACTTCTCAACAAGGTGAGCAATGTGGCCAAACAGCCTGAGGTACAAAATAGCTAGTGTCGTTGTTACAAGTCCACCACTTTTTAACCCTGAGAGCAGACACTAAAATCCACATCACTGGTACATGGGCTCCTGGATATTCCTCGTGGGTATGGGCAAAGCAGTTAGCAAACTATGGGAATATGCCTGATGTCAGGTAGAATATATCTCCTATGTATTACTGTAAAACTCCTCCTGGACATCTGCAGCCATGGCACGGAGCTGTTGACTGTGTCACTGGAGAGAGCAGTAGCTTACAGATGATTGGCAGCAGCATATCCTGCTATAATGCTAACTAAGCCTGTGACATAGCCTGCTATCAATATTTTACTCTATTGCAAGTGGCATTTTGCAGCAACACTAGATACAGTGCTCTGCAGCTTACTGGTTCACAGTCCTTCCATTTCATAATAGTCTCTTGATTTTTGTAAACTTCTAAGCTTTTGCTGGAGGAAGTCAAGCACTTCATTACTGAAAGATATTTTTGTTTTCCAAACAGTATCCCCTCATGCTTTTCTTTGCTTGCATCTCACCACAGTTGCCTCCTAATCCAGTGTTGGTGAAACAAGGCTGAAGGTATTTTGATCATGTTTTCACACTTGTGATGTACAGTTGCCTTGTCTCCTTCCACTTCCCTTCTGACTACACTCTGCTTCACAAATGCAGCCATCTGGCACAACATCTCTTTTTGGTTTTTTTTTTTTGTATCGACACCTGACTAATCATAGCCCTATTTTCCTTCTCTTTTTGTCTTCTTTTCTTTTTTTTTTTTAATAAATAAAGTGTTTACAGCTCCAATGCATAGCCTTAAAATAGACAAGCCACAACCCATTAATGAAAAGCAGCAGAAGTGGGAGGTCACTGGTATTAATGCTAGAATACATTTAGAGTGAGATGAGAGGGGAAAAAAGCATCCAACATTTTCAATGAGATTATTGCAAGTCCTCTCCAGCACTTTTTTCCCTTTCCATTGGTTTACAGCCTCAGGAATAGTTATTCTAAAACTTAACCTTCTTCAGGTTTGCACAGTAAAGAGGCTAGGCTTTATCACCCTGTGGGGAAAGACCTGTGGGGCACCAGGGACAGCATAAGGGACACAGTTAGTACCACACGCCAAAGCAAATACAGCCTCGTGTGGTAGGAGCAGCATGCAAAGAGCACCTCATTTCACCTCTGGATCCTATTGTTGAAAAATGAAAATAATTTGTGTCACAGAAAGTTTAGTGGTGCAGCCACCTCTGGGAGTGGGAATAAACTCAATCGTTTAATTCACTGGCTTTACGACAATTGGCTGTAATTCCACTAACTCCAATGGGTTCATGCTGGGAGGAGATTTCCCTTTCACAAGGTTCAGTGCATTGGTCACGTCTGAACACAGTTTTTAAGATCACAACTCAAAATATTGTCAAGCACCAGTCAAGCTTTGCCTTTTTTTTTTATTAATTGGGAAATGGTGTATTTCCATATATTGTATGTATGAGATATATTTATAAAAACATTGATGGCAAAGTTGTGCCCCCCCAAATTCAGAAGAGTCTTACCACACACTGCTGTATGGCCAAAGTTACATCCCAAAAGTTTTTTCCTGGCCACGTCTCAAAGGAAGCCTTTCAGACTTACTCCCTCTTGCTAACACTCACCTTTCCTGGGCTAGAAATAAATTTGACAATGCCTAACTTCACCTCCACCTGGCTGCCATCTCCTCCACACATCTGATACTACCCCTGAACTCTATCCCTCTTGACATAAAAGATGGCCACCACCCCACAGACCGAGTGACCTGGAAACACTGCACAGAGATATATGAGCAATGGAGCAACTGTGCCAAAGGAAACCCACAAATCTCTGGGCAATGGGACAACTGGCAGGAAGACAAAATAAAATGACTGCCTCTCTACCTTTCACAGACTCCCTCAGTCAACACCACTACAGTCTACTGCTGAAGCACATCTGTATTAGCTAAACCTGCTGTTTCTCTAACAAACCTCTTGCTGCAGTCCTTCGAAGCAGAAGGAACTGAGGCAGGCAAGGTTGGGATGGTGATGCAAGGCAGGAGAATCATTTCCTACCAGCTCAACAAACACCCAAGGACAGAGGAGCAGAAGCAGGCATGGGGGCTAAGGGACAGATTTCAAGCAGCTGCTCTGTATGCACCTACCTGGGCAGTCCCTTTCAGTAGCATGGCATGTTTAGATAGGAAAAATTCACTGCAGCACCTGAAATAAAGACACAAATTCTGAGGCAAAACAGCTGATGTCCTCATCATTCAAGTTGTCACAAACCACTGATGTCAACAGTATGATTTTTGCTGTCAATATCAATTCAGAAAGTGCCATTGATAACGTGCCAGTACAGTTGAGTAAGTTTTGGCTCTACAGACTGAACCTGCACTAAAATCCCTGCTTTTTTTCCCACCCATTTGCTTTAAATGGACTTTTCCAATAGAGTCTCTAAGTGCAGGCTAGGCAAGTGCACTGGGCATCTGTGCCACATCAGTTCAGTGTTTCTTTGCTTTGGTGGGTTAGCAAAGAAGATTTTTTTTTATACTACGAGCAGCCACAGCATTCTTTTTTAATTGACTTACATCTCATGGAGATGCCAAAGGGAAGGAAAAACTCTCAGAAGCTGGATGCAGACTCAGAACCAAGCTAGGACTATCTGGACTTAGTTTTGTAAGAAATACCTGTTTTTCAAGATTCAGCCACCTGGAAGATTCCCTTCTTCACTTTCAACCTGGAAAGAGAGATGGAGCAGTTAACGCGGGAAGAGAAAGGCCATGAAAATGACAAGCTCTGTGAAAAGTTTCTCTACAAATAACAGTCTAACACTAAGAAGTTAGGTTAAAATGGTTTCAAAGTCTAAAATTAGTTACATTTTAAACTAACAGCATATGCTTTTATTGTCTTTGATCTAAAATATAATCCCAGGAGGCTGTAAAAAGCATGCAAATTATGGAAAGCTAATTTGCTCCAACAGCGACACCTCCCATGTAGTTGGGAGGTCTATTAGACATAGTGTACTCTCCATTATTTGCATATTAATAGCACCTGCTGAAATACTTTGGGATTTACTTTTTCTGCCAGCAGAGGGACAAAACAAACAAAAAATTTATACAAAATTCCTTTCATATAGATCTGATGAACAATAAACTATTTAGACAGTGCTAAGAATGCTAAATTAATGAGAGGCAATGGGGTAGGATTGCAGATGCCATCTGTGATTTTCAGAGAAACTGGACTGCAAATTCTCTAAAAAGAAAAGAAAAGAAAAGAAAAAGAAAAAGAAAAAAGAAAAGAAAAGAAAAGAAAAGAAAAGAAAAGAAAAGAAAAGAAAAGAAAAGAAAAGAAAAGAAAAGAAAAGAAAAGAAAAGAAAAGAAAAGAAAAGAAAAGAAAAGAAAAGAAAAGAAAAGAAAAGAAAAGAAAAGAAAAGAAAAGAAAAAAAGAAAAGAAAAAGAAAAGAAAAAAAAAATTCCCAAACCAAACAACAAAAAAGCCTTCTCTGGAAAGTGCTGGTTAACTTGAAATTAATCACTTGGCTCAAGTCTGAAGAATGGAAAAGTTTAACTAAAGAAATCCAGACACTGCAGAAACAAAAAAAGAAAAACACAACAAAAAACCCTACACATCCACAAGCACTGAAAGCAGAACCCCCCAAAGTGGACCTTGATTAAAAATCTACAAACCCCCAGGCTTTGATATTAGCCAGGCCTGCAAGGCCTAGTCTCCTGCACATAAAACAAAAAATAAATTAAAACCAGCTACAGTCTAAGATTTACTTAACAAGCCAACTTCCAATCTCTGCTTATGACCACCGCTTCCCCTTCTGGCCCCCTGACTATAAAAAAAGGCCCTTGTACATTCCTACAGCTCATCTTCTTCAGGGTAAGGGTGAAAGCAGCTTCCTTTCCACAGTAGCAAATGGAAAAAGCTCACTTTTCAGTGCAAAGCTGAGCCAGACCCCGCAGACTGGATGTGCAACACGTGCCTCTCTCTGCAGAGCAGATTTGGGAAGCTGACCAGAGAGGCCAGGGCATTCCCCACTCACCTCTTTTTCTAAACAGGCAATTGGTATTCCTAAAGAAGCACCAGCCATGTAGTCATATTCCCTTCAAGAGTTGCAAGGGCCCTATATTTCTGCCTGCTTTTTAAACCCACTGCTTTAATTCTGATTATGCACCCGTTTTTAAAGAGGCACTGAAAGACTCACTAGAGTTACCTACTGCTGGTGTGCTGAAGTTCTGTAGCATTTTAACTACCTTCATATTCCCAAATGAAGAAGGCAATTGGCTTCAAGTTGAAATGACTAAGTTGTTCTCCACATACTAAAGAAGTAGTGAGAGAGTGTTTCATGTAGGACAATGAAGCATAGAAAAGAGATGTTCTGAGCAGCCTGGCCAGTGCTTTGCTGGGAAGGTGAATCAAGAGTCTGTCCTGAGCAAGGGCAGCCTTCAGCCACTATCCTGGAGAAACCCTGGGGCCACATTCCCATGAGGCAGGAGAGTCCCCCACTCTGTCCCTCTGCATTGTCTTACCCATGAGAGTGGAATGGAGAGAAGAAGGTAGGGGAAATTTAGATTGGAGATTAGAAGGAAGTTCTTTACCCGGAGAGTGGTTAGGCCCTGAAACGGGTTGCCCAGAGAGGTTGTGGATGCCCCATCCCTGGCAGTGTTCAAGGCCAGGCTGGATGCAGCCCTGGGTGACCTGGGCTAGTGATTGGCATCCCTGCTCAGTGCGGGGAGGTTGGAACTAGATGATCTTTAGGGTCCCTTCCAACCTGGCCATTCTATGATTCTATGATTATTGGGAAATATATTCTTTTTGGCCTCTTCTATCTTCACCATAGACAGAGCTCAATATGTCTCCTGGCCCTGCACTACCAAATGAGACCTATGAAACCTTGCTCCGTGTCAATTACAATTACTGAAGGAGGCAATCAAATATGACAGCAATGGGGACCCCTGGAATGCTACAGACAGGCAACTCCCACGGTGGCTGTCAACAAATACTCACTCTCATTCATCTGTATGGAATTCTTGCTGCAACAGTGGTACCTACTAGAATTAGCTGGTAGCCAATTAGTAATAAGTAGCAGAACTGGACAAAACTGCAGTATGGCAAGCAGATGCAGATTGGAGGACTCAGCTCTGAGTTTATGATCATTTTTGGTAATTTACAGCATATTTTTCTGGAGTCAAGAACCTCTAAATAGGGAAGGGAAAGGGGTTTCTAGAATGGTTCCTGGGAGGCTTCAATAGTTCAGGCCATTGAGAAGCAAACTCATCTCTATGTTTAAGCTACTAGCTCAAAACTACTAAGAACTGAGTGTTGCTATCATTCAGTTAGATTCAGTGCCCTATAAAAATGGGGTTCCACCCCATTTCTAGAAGAGGGCAGAATCCATCTCCTCTAACTTTTCTATGTTTTGCAATGACTTATCTGCTGTGGGCTGCTCATGGATGCTGTGTTTTAAGGATTGCAAGAGCAGGCATGGAACCTCACCATGGGAATTGTCTCCACCAGTAGAGATTAAGCTCACCCCCGGCAAGCAGGACATGGTAACCCAAAGTGTCTGCCTCGGCACAGCCTCTCCTGCAGGTGTGTTTCAGAGAGGTGAAGGCATGAAGAAGCATTCAGAGGGACCTGTCCTCTTACAGTCAGGAACACAGCATGGACAGGAGATATGTACTGGTACTGCTTGCCATGTATGTGGCTAAAATTTTCCCGTGCTGCCACATAGCACTGCCCTAGCATTTCTGTAAAGTATTCTTCCAGTCACTGAGGCCATGTATTTGTAATGACAGCAATAAAAATATTAAAAAAACCACCCTGAAAAGCAAAACCCAGGTCATTACCTATTGTAACTAATTGAATTGCATGTTCTTTACCTGAAATTTCATGAGCAATTAGCAAACAATTATCCACAAATGCATGTATGCCCTATTATCCTTGTAGTGATTTCAGCAGCCAAGTTACAAGCTTGCAGGAGCAACCTCCAAACCACAGCTTTTCCTCCTTTCCTTTTTTAAAGATGAAGTTCATGGCAGTCAGTGTTTTACCACCTGCACACTGGGGGAGAAAAAAAGCAAAGGGGGAGAGGATCAATATATACAGTATGTTTATATTCAGCAAGAGCATGCTACAGAGTGGGGAGCTGTGATGTGTGTGTTTGCATTGTCTGTGAAAGGACCCTTAGTGCCACTGCAGCTGGAAAAATAATGGAAGATCAGGGGACTGACTTCAGTGACAAACTTTCATCTGGTAAGTTACAATTATAGTGTAGGAAATGATACCTTAGACCGCAACTAATTTGTGAATCCCAGGAAAGGAAGATCACTGGTTCTTCATCAGGGCTGCAGAACCCAATGTACAAAAATCTGGGCCTCACAGGAGGTTGGGTGTAAGTGCAATCTGCATCTCAATTCTTAGTCCACCACAACTTTTAAATCTTCCTGCAGCACTATCATAATGGAAATATTTGTTCTCAGTGTGCTCAAAATACATGTTAAAAACAAAAAAAATCCTGGTACAGTGGAAGTCAGTTAATGGGAAAGAACGTGGCATTTATGCTCAAATTGTTTCATAAAACACCATTACATCAGAGTCTCTCATAATTTTATGGGGGATCGAGTCCCCTGACACCATCTTTGGGGACTTCATGTGGTGCTTGTCACTATCATTCCACTTGCACAAACACCACAGGCCTTTCAATTTTTATCTGCCCAGAACCCAGAATATGTTACATTATTTAGTTTTTTGTAAGAAGCTTTTCTGTATGAAGGATTCCCAACAAATAAAAGCCATTTCCCTGACAAAACAAGCTTATGAGTGATGGTTAAGGGAATTTCGGTCGGGCCCTGTTTACAGGAGATGGCAGCAGCTCTGCCATCCTTCATGCTGACTGATGGCAGAGCTCCAACTGATCCTACACAGAGCAGCCACCAGCACTGGCAACAGTGCCATGATGCTCACCTATTTCCCCCAAAATCCTTTATGGGTCAGACTACATACGCCATATACATGCTGGAGAGGAGTTATTCATAGTAACAGGAGGGCTGCCAGTGAATCAGGGAGACAAATTTGCAGAGAGAGGTAAAAATATCTACTGCTAACTCCTTTAGCCAAGGAAATGTTCCACGTCAAATGCTCCCAGTCTCTTAACCTAGTGTCAACAAAGACAGGTCTTCATGCCCTTCCTGTGTGTTTGTGAAGCCAACTAAGTCAAACTCTTTGAGAGGAAGCCAGTGTGCAGAGCCATGCACAGGCCATAGAAGATGACTATTAATGTTCTGGCAGAGCTCAAATGCCTCTGCATACAGAGCCAAGTTTTGTCCTGAAGCGCTACATATGACCATGAATTCAAATTTACATTTATTTTGGCAATTCGATACCTGTTTTCCTATGTGTAGAATTTTATTGCCACTTACTCAGATATGGCTAAACTCAGCAACCCTTTCCAGGGACACATTCTCCAGTTGATTGAATTTCCAGGCTCCAAACCTCAAAGCCCAAGTAAAGGGTGCAGGAGATTGTCTACCAGCAATACCAGAACATCAAACATATATTCCAAGTATCTTTCTGCTTTAGCTGTTACTGAAGTTGATAGGAACTTTCTATTGACTTCAGTAGATACAGGCTTAATGAAGAACATCTTTTCTACCCATCTCATAAAGGCACTTTCATTCCCTCACTCTAATTTGCCATGTTGGGACCCAGCAATTTGTTTTATTGCATAGTGACACATGCTGGCATTTGCAAGATTGCAGCACTTTCACTGTGAACTTTCCCACAAGCTGCTCCTCTATGACAAATGGAAAGCAAATCTCCACACTGAAGGTTACAGCTCTTCTTGAAATGTGAATGAAGTGTGTTGTTCCATAAAGAAGAGGCCAAGCTTTGGAGAAGTTACAGAGAGAAGTCTAAGAGCCCAATCAGAATATTTCAGAATGAAAACAAAGTCTGGTCCTGAACTTCCTGCTAAAAATAAATAAAAACTTTCATACAAATGTAGGATAATGAATTTTTCTTTTCTTTAAGGACACTTCCTTATTAAGAGGCATAGAGAGCAGTCAGAAGTATAGATCTTACCAACTGCTCTTCAGCTTAACATCTCTGGCATTCAAAACATACAACTTCTGTGTTTGTACTACATTTCCCCAACAGCTTACATCGAGACCAAACACACAGCATTCTGCAAAGGTCCTCTAAAATAAGCTTATTTAAAAGAGCAAGGTCAATGCCCAACATATGTCAGATCCTGTGAGTAGAAATCAAAGAGTTAGGAGCAAATGGAGTATGTCAGAACTCAGTGATTTTCCATGCCAGGCTCTTTTACCAGGTTCACTTTTCTGCTGCCAAAAGCAGTAACAATCCCATCATATGGACTTCAGCTTTGGAAAAGTGTTTAAAAAAACCCCTTGGTGTCTGTACATAGGCTACTTAGCTCAATAAATAAAACTAATGCATAGATAAATGTGTTTATCTGGACATGCTATTTATTGTCTCTATAACTGTATTTTTGTTTTAATGGGACACATGCTGATTCCATGCTTCAGCCCTAGGCTCTATTAAAATCAGATTAAAAGCATTAGTAATGTAGTTAATTCCATTTATAATATGCCCATCAAGGGAAAAGACAACATTAAAAAAGAAAAAAATATATAAATGGCATTTAAGAATTTTTAAAAAAACATTCTTCTCCATACTGATCTCTGGAAAAAAAAAGGCCTTTTTTTAAAATGAAAAAAGAAAAACTTTTTTCTCTGTTCAAATAAAGTAACTCTGCCTGGTCTTTTACACCATAGCTCACAGAATGATATTTGTGATTTCAATTAAAATATGCTATTGTCACTTCAGCCTCCCTCTTTGGTATTTTAAATTGATCCTAATGGCTTTGCCTTAAGTGATTTGCATCCCATAGTGAATCCCTGTCACTTACAGCACCTCCCACTATTGCCCTCCCGAATAATCACTACCAGATAATCACTTCTTCCCCCTTCTCCCAACATTATTGCTCGCTTCCCCTCTGACTCTGCATGCTGCTACAGTCTGCAAAGTATTTGCTCTTTAACATCTTTAACATATGGCTTGTTGCTCTGGCACACAACAGTCAGGGATTTATATGAAGGATAAAAGCTGCATGAAAAAGGCCAAACTATTGGCTCTACAGGTAGGCTTCTATCTCTCCATTGTCTGTTTTCCAGGCTGCAAACTGAAGAGTGAGGAAAGAAAGAGTGAGAGAGAAAGAGTGGGTTGTGGTTAAAATCCCACCTCACAGTTTAGGATCTGGCAGGTGTTTATGCAGCCCAGGTCTACTTGCTTCTTGCTGCTTTCTAACAGAGCCCTGTGACGTGGAGATCATCTGCAGTAAACCTGTTTAGGAATGCAAAACTTCCATTGGAGACTTTCCACTGAAAAGATAGCCTCAACAGAGCCCCTAAAAGGCTTTGGTTGAAAGCCACCACCAGAGCTGCCCTCTGTCTCCTTCACTGTCCTACAGCACTGCATCTCACCCACCCTGGCACGTGCACGAGGCAACCACAAGCCTTCTCCTTCTGAAGGGAGCATCCTTTCTCCTTTGCCTTTCATGGATCTCATTATTAATTGAAGAATCATTTAGTTTGCATAATTGTCCTCTGCCATACACAATTCCATCCTTTCTCTTTAAATTGGCTTATTAAACTAAATACAGTCTTTTGTTTTTGGGACTCCATCTATCAAAGCTTCTAGATGGACAGTCAGTGTGGTGTGAAGAAGAAACCAAAAATAATAATACTAGGAAGCATCTCTTTATGTACATTTATGAGATCTACCACCAGGTGACTCCATTCTAAAATATCTGTATTTTCATAAAACAAAATGTGTTTTTTCCTACACCATAGGCATCATTATAATGCCCCCCTCAAAAAGATTTAGCACTCTGAAAAAGGTAGTGTTAAATAAATAGCACTCTTACTTAAGATATGAACTATTTCTTTTTGAATAGCACATGAATTGTATTAAGAGAGATTCTGGGATTTCTAGAACAGCTGATCTGTTCCTGTCTAATCAGATCTCATTAATTCAAATCAAACTGCAAACCTCAGTTTTATTTTGCTTTAAAAACTCAAGATCAACAACACATCAGCAGTATGTAGATATCACAAAGGCAGTTAACATGGAAAGCCTAAAGACACAGAGTCTCATAGTCAAATAGATATGATTAAGCATTTGGAATAATTTATTAATATTTTATATAGTCAAATATATACAGAACAGATAGGATCAGTTAGGGGGATGCTCTTCACAGGGAACTTTATTATATTTATATCTAAGAACAGGAGATCCAGCTCAGGTGGCAAAGGGTGATTCTTCAAAATAGAAAAATTATTAACCATGCAATGATCTACACAGATAATCAAAGTGTTTGTGCAAGCCTGAGCACAGAAGAACAAATAAGATAAAATAAAACAATCTCACAAATACAAGACTGAAAATGCAAAATAGGTAGCAGTGCGAGAAGTATTTCAGAGATTTACTGAGCCATTATTTTTGTGGAATGCGTACTCAGATGGGCTTTCAGATCTGACCACTTTAATCCATATCAGACCAGGGAGACACAGGGTCAGGAGGCTGAATGTGGATTTGGGCACTTGGCACAGCTGTTTTCCTTAGGTGCAATACACTTGTCACTAGTGGTAGCACTTTGCATTTGCTGTATGGCAGCATATGTGCTTGCCACAGTTGGGACCCATTATATTTCTTTACCCTCCAGCCACTTCCCTTCCCTTCATGTTAGCTGCATGTCCATATATTCTTCCATACTCTTTTGCTACATTGCAGTGCCAGCTCTTTGCCCCCTCTGCTTGTTCTGCTGATTATCTGTACTCTTTGCAAGCTTTTCATATTACAATCATCTGTAGGTGGGGACAGAACTTTTATATATATTATCAAATTTATATCTATATATATACACAAATATCTATTCATATATAGAGGCACTTATAGACATATCCTAAATGAAAAAGTACCACCTATTCCATCACTAAAATAATAAACTATTGAGAAATACTTTTGCTACATGGGAGAGCACACAAAGAAAAGTTGAAGAATAATCAAGGAAATCTTTCAAAGAATAGTAGTAAACCCAAACTAGAAGCTAACGTAAAAAAACAGGGAGGAGATGGACTATATGCTCACATTTCTGCCCCCTCAATTAAAACCACAGTTACTGCAATAGCACAGACCAATTAATATATGTTGATACATTGGCTTGCAGATAAAACATTTTCTGACTGCACGTCCAAAAGAGGTAGTTAAATGTTTCTGCTTGCTTTCTACACACAGTTGCAGAAGCAGGACTGACTGCAGGAGTCATTTTTGCTCAGTGTTGGGTCATTACATATGACAACAACAGTTAAGAAGAAATTTGGTTGATGTGTCATTTTGAGGAGCTATACTGCCAGCCTTCTAAATTCCAAACACACTGTGTTACCTACCAGGATGCGGGGACACTGGTTCAAAGGAAAAAGTCTCTGCTCTGGAGAGATAAGCTTGTCCAGACAAGTTCCCAGCTAAGCAGTGCCCAAGCCCAGCATAGGCTCTTTCTGGGGCTCCATGGAGGTGTGGGTGTGCAGCCAATAACAGAACACTGAGCTTCAGATAGTAGAGCTTTGCACCCCTTTAAAGAAGAATACTAAAAATGTAGCAGCCTCTGATTCATATTTTTGTGACTATAACTATGTCTTTGATGACCAGTACTCAGATAAGGTCAGATCTCCTCCTTGTTTTGCTCCAAACCAGAGCAACCCAGGGTTTGAGAGCTTCACATCTGGATGCACAGATAGAAGCCAGTCCAGTACCAAGTCCTCTGGCAAATGCAGAACCATATTCAGCATTTCCTTTCTGCAAATATGAACAAGTTTAAAATCAAAATTTCCACTCATAATAAACCTCCAACATCCAAACTCTAATTAAACAGGATTTGTTTTTTTATTTAAAAAAAAAAAATAGTCAGCTTTGGTCTGTTTCTGTTTTCATTACATTTATTTTCTAAAAATCTCATCCCGAGGAAGCAATCACAAAAACCCATTAGGGTTATTTTTATACTATGGTGAGGACACCAAATTACCTTCCTGATATAGCTGCTGTCTAGGTAAGCAACACAGCCAAACCTTGATCTGCATGTCCTATATGCCAGGCCTGCTGTTTTTAAATACTACTCAAAGGCAGCAGTTGGGAAAATGATGTTACAGCCATGGCCTATGTGGGCTGTCATCTCAGGGAGTGCCGTTTCTCCCGGCAGCTGCTCTCAGCAGCTCTATCCTTCCACCTGACAATTGCCTTGCTCAGCAACAGGTCAGGCCAGCAAAATCCCTTGCTTACTTTCAGGCTCCCTAAGTATCAGTGACAGAGTGCGAATCGCCTCTGGCTTTTCTCTGCAGCCCCCATTACATTAATGAACGGCATTACAGAAAAAAATTGCTGCTGACAACTAAATCCTTTCATAAGTCATGATGCTTTTGGACACATCCCTCCATTCTCCCACCCTCCCTTACATACACACAGGGAGAAGGCTTAGGAAGAAGGCCAAAAAATCAGGGAAATTTTGGTCTTCTCTTTGAGGCAACCACTTGTGAATCAGCACAGGAAATTAGTTTGCTCACTTCTAGATGCACAGTTCTGAGGCAGCTGAGTAGAAAGAGAGACTATCCACAGCTCAGCAAGAGACAGGTTGCTGCAGAGGAGGAGGTCACCCTACCCTCCAACACAAGCAACATGAAGGAAAATTCATAGCTGGGGCAGGATAGGTGAGAGACTGGAAAATGCCTGTCCGTTTTAATGTGAATGGTTACAATATGCACATACATTTCCTACCCTTGTAAGTGTCAGAAATGTTAAGTAGGTAGGAGGCCCTTCTAAGCACTGAGATGTCCGTGGCTTACAGCAACACTCCCAAAGTACAGTCTGTGGGCCTGAGAAGCTTTTGTAAGCAATGTGTGATGGCCTTTTAAATTGTGGCCATCCTTGACAGAGCAGCCAATAGTCAGCATTACAATGGTGCCAAGGTACCCAGCAGCTGTGCAGGTCCCACTCGAGGGGGAATTCAGTGAGTATGCTGAGCTTGCCTCTCTGTGCTTTGCACAGGTGGAGCAAGCTGTGTTCCACCTTCCCAATGGAAAGTTAATGCACTTTGGGTGAATTTTGCTCAGTAGTCCTCCAGCTACGTCATTAGATAGTCCTTCAGAAACAGAACTTTGAAAATGCCTTGCTAAGGAGCTTGGTACTAAAGCCACAACCTGTAATCTGGGTCAAGGTTTTATCAGACGTCAAGATCAGAAGGGAAAAAGCACTTGTAGTACATGAATGGCCAACTCAACTGCTTGGAGAAAGGAGTCGATTCAGGCTGCCAATATTGGCTCTTACACAGATAATAAACTAGACTGGCCTTTCTCCTGACATCACACTTCAATCAAAAACTTTCTCGCAAAATGTCACTTTCAAAGTTGCAGCTTTAAAAAAAAAAAAAAAAAGTCTTTATAAAAAATTCATGGCCACAATGATCTGATAATGCAGCTTTCTGATACCAGCAGATGTTTTGTCTAACATGTTCCCTGAAGCTGTACTCTGTGCCTTCATATCTTTCATTTCCAGTTGCTATCTGCTGACTGTGGGATGTCATGTACGTACCCTATAGCGATGCGCAGCAATTCGCATCTAACACCGCCGTGCGTAATGAGCTTCACAAGATGCTTGTCGCAATAACTCCGCACTTCCCCAACCATATGGAACACAACACTCCAAAGCCCACAGACACTTTTTTTTATTACAGTTCAGATCCTTAAAACATAATCTGTGTGATGTCTAGTGAATGTATGTGAAGAGCTGCTGAAAACAAAGTTAACACTTGTTCACATCATCTGTTACAAATGTCCAATTTGGGACAATAAATTTCCTCGGAACCTGTTCTTTTGCTGACTCGTTGCTTTATCTTTTTTCTCTTTCTCTCACGTCGTTTTTTTTATGAACTATGCATATGTATTAAATGGGATTTGTTGTCCCTAGATACCAATTTGCATAAAGTGCAAGCCATCATTGGTTGGAGAGAAGCAAATTACTTCTCCAGCAAGATCACACTTCTTTTTTTTCCTTTTTCTTTTTCTTTTTTTTTTTTTCTTTAATTTTAACAAACCACAGGCAGAGGCTGTTAACAGCACTTAGCCAGATATGCAAAGTATCACTTTTCTCAAAAGCAGCTTGATCAATGAGGGAAAAAGAAAAAAAAAAGGAAAGGGAAGGTATTATTCAGTTAAGTACAACGCAGAAATGACCCAAGAATGAAGCAGGTAACCCAGCCATTCACCTGTAACTCAAGCTACCTGATTTGCAGTAATATACAATTCAAGTATTGCTTAGCACTCAGGACACAAAGCAAAACAGCTCAGGCAAGCAGAGCCTCCCAGAATCACCATCCCCTTTTCCAAGTGGCCTCAAGTGTGTTTCCAGAAGTCCCAAGTGGGCTTGTCAGCTTCCTCACATAGAGGCCTAGCTTGCTTTTCTCATCCCCTCACTTCTAACCATGTTGGGCACCTTCTGAAGGACTGTGTAAATATTGGCTTGAAATAACTTTACAAGTGTGAGGAGGATCTCCTCTGCACTCCCTCAATTTCCCTGGCTCCTGGTGCCAGAGGTGCTCTGCAGGAAGGCAGCTGCCATCCTAGCAGGCTTTGGACAATTCCAGTGTCCCTGTTTTCCTTATGCTTCTCACAGTGCACACCTGTGTCATGTTGGCAAGAGCCTCAGCTATAACAATATGACAGATTCCCAGGTTCAGAGCTAGCCCTGTATGAGCCCTCTACTTGGGAAAGGGAAAGGAAGGGGAGAAAAGACAGAGGAGGGCAAAATTACAGTAAGGAAATTTTACAATTACTTCAAGAAACAGATTATCTAAGCAAACCTGTGATGCACACGCTCACCAGCCCACTACTAAAAGGATTTGCAAGCCATGAGCCAGGCTCAGTTAAAAAGTGTGAGATATAAAATTAACTAAAGGGAACAAATTAGCAAGAACGCTGAGTTTCAAAGTTTCTAACTAACTCTAAACTTCTCAGGAATTCAGCACTAGGTCCTTGCTCAGGGTGCTGAGAAGAAGTGATCGTCTCTAAACATCACCTTTTATTCTACTGAACTCTCTAAGAAAGACTGCAAGATCTGTCTCTTACTATATGTTCACTCAGAATTTAATCCCAAATCCATTGATATCATGTTCTTGGATTATTTTACCTCTGAATTTAATGGACAGATGATAGTCTCTTAAAAATGGTTCCTGAGATCACACAGAACATTAGTAACCAACTGCAGAGGTAGGACAACTACTCCAGGCAATGGTGATGACTAGACGTTGAGGTGACTTTCAGGGACTTATTGGTGGCAAAAGAGCAAGCAAGCACCTAAAGTGTGTAAATTCTCAAGAGACAGTCTGCATTTTCTACATGATTTTTTTTATTCAAAGACACAAAAATACTCACAGATTTGTATGCTGTGCGATGATTTGAAGGTGGGAAAAAAAGTTTCTGTCTGTGGAAATATTGGCAACCTGCGGCTTTTGCAAAAAGGCAAAACCCCCCCAATTTCACACATCTCTATTATTAACGTATGCTGCTTTGTTTCTGTATTTATATTTGTCACATTTAAAAGCAATAACATAGAATTTCAAAGAAGATTCCCAATTCCAAATGATCACAAAAGCACGAGTCAGTCATGCAAAGATTAGGAGAAAAACTCCCAAGAGGGAATTAAGTGCTGGCTTTGAAAACAGGGCTTTTTGTAACCAAGGGCACTGGCACTGTTAACCAAGAGAATCACTGTGGGACCAGGTGAAACCATGTTTAGGATGCTTACCCTCAGATGGAGAGAAGCACATGGAACTTGTCTCTCTAAATTTACTGTCTTAAAAGGCTGGAAGGATCAATTTTCTCTCTCAGGCTTCTCTTGCTTGAAAATCCTTGCATGCTCAACTGGCAGTTCAAAAAGGCACTGTCTAGGTGCCTCTGTACAGGTGCATCTGTAGCCTGATTCCTCTGGAGACAGACATAGCCTAAGAAATATATTGTTTAAGCTTAGCTGAATGCAGCATATGAGACACAACTATACAGCAGGCGCTAGGTAACATACAATCCTGGCCTCCTACTGCAGCAAATTCTACATAAACCCAGGCCTCCAGAAGAGAATTAGTAAAAAAAAAATAAATTAAAAAAAAATCTGTTTTTCTCATCCCTTATCTGTACCTACTCCATTTTACCTAAGGCTGGCTATTAGCTCAGCTGGTGATGTCACTTACTTCACTGGAACCCGTTATCATAAAAGATTTCTCACAGGATTTTCTATTTTGTTAGCTTTGTGCAATGTTGTATTTCATTCCATTAGATAAAGGGTTAAGTAATTCACGTTTTACCCATATAGACTAAGTTATACTCCCTGTGGGTTGCTGCCTTCCTATTGGCTAGAACGATGACCTTGGAAACAGACAAAAATGATGCATTGTTGCAATAAATATTATAGCTCGCACCTGTTTCTAATTAAATCTGCCAAACAATTTCAGAGATATTGAAAAGAGAAATGCGTTGGCTTCTAATCGGGTGTTCTTTGCTGTTTGATCTGGATTAGCCAGCCCCCCACATGACCTTGCCACCTTGATTCTTGTTTTTCTTTTTCTTTTTGGACTTGTAGAAAGCAGAAGATTGAAAGAAGTCTTCTCAAAGAGTAACATCTCTGCCTAAAAGCACCTGTAACTAAAAACTTGAAAACTGATGGATTAAAGTAGCTTATAGCAGGATACCTCAGAAATCTCCAATATGGCTTCTTGATTTTATAGACCTGTTGTGGTCTTCTCCTTTACCTCCTCCTCCTCCTTCTATTCTCTCTTTTAGACTTCAGAGCTTAAAACAATCTTTAGCCATTAGAAATCAGGATCAGGCTGACTGGAAAGCTTGAGGTTTTTGCAACTGGACTTCAGCATATCAGGGAAAGAGTTCAGGAAGGACTTCCCTGCTAACATTCACCAAAGAAATGCAAATGGAGCAGTGGTCCTCTTCCTATTTCAGAATTTACAATAGCTTGGGAAGATTCTAGCAGTTGCTGCCTATAAGAGCAACTGCTTTAGGGCAGGTATGGATTCAGGAAATGAACACCAAAGGCTTCACAGACAGATTGTAGTTTGCAGTTCAGCATCATGCTTTTCACTCACTATATTGATTCTCAAGTTCATTTCCCACTGAAAATGCTTCTTGGTGAAATGAGCATTTTGTTTCTTGCACACCTACCCACCCAAGCTGTGCACAGTTTGCATAGATTTAACGCCTGCTCTGTGATCTAGTTCTATGGACAAATGCAAACATATGTGGCAAATGCTGACAAGGTTTTCTTTAACATACATAAGAAGTAAAGAAACACGGAATTACTATTATCTCCATTTTCTAAGTGGAAACTGGAAGCCACAGCTCAGCCAACACTTCTGGCTGTCAATGACAGAAGCAGTCCAGTCCCTTTGGTCCCTGTGGGGTCCCTTTTCTCACGCTGTGATAAGCATTTATGCATCTGTGTTTTGGAACTGATTGAGGAACTTATCCATCTGAAAACTAATCCAGGGAGGGAATACAAAAAAAAAAGAGTTTTTATTTCAGCCACATCAGCTTCCCCATTTTGGTTTGCATACAGCCTGGCAGGACAGGACAGAACAGTTAGGACAGAGAGAGTGCAAAGCAGTATTTTTGGATGGAGTTGAATGAAATCACAGAAGAAACACATAGTGACATCAAGAAAATGCAGGTCTCCAGAAACCACAGATGCCTTTTTCTATTGTTGTCATCAACCTCACAATCAAGCAAAGATTTGCTAGTTGTGTGCCATTCCTCTGAGCCACTCGAAGCTTCTCACATAGTGTATCTACTAAATATCATGTTTGGTGGAATTAAATGACCCTCTGCTCAGTCAAAAATTAATTGTTTGGGGGTAGAGGTTGCACAGGGATTATTTTAGTAGCCATACTAATGAAGGTAGGATCAGACAGGTTAAAAAATTAGCTGAGACACAGAGACGATACAGTAAGGGAAGAGAATAGCTTAGCCTGTGCAGTGTGGTGAAGCCCTGCATCAGTATTATGGCAACAGTTTTGTTCAGGAGGAGAGATAGAACTACAAAGGCATTTTGCAGGGTTAGCACATCTTCCTCTGTGTGATAGACTCTGTTTTCCACTTTTCCCTCGAAGGCAGGTAATAAAATGCCTGCTGGTACCCCCTATGACTGGAGGTACCCAGAGTGGTTCAGCCCATCGTGAGTGCTGTGCCAATCATTTAACAATTCCCACAGCTGCCTTTGTGAGAAGCCTCTCTCTTAAGCCTCTGGTTTAAGAATTTAGAGTAATCATGTAAAAATGATACCCCTGTGCTCTATGATCCGCTGAATCTCACTAATGCCGGATCCCAGAAGAGGGCTTATTAATGAAAAGATGCAATGCCTCTCTCTTTGCTCATGTTTCACATGAATATCTCTCATGGATTCAGCAGTAAACCTTAGTGCTGATAAAGTGAGTATAATGAACCTCCGTGCTCCATGAGAATGAAATCTCGGACTGATGAAGTAGTTACCTGCTCTACTTTCCAGCGTAATGGCAGGCTTGAGAGGTACAAGGGGAAGTACTCAGCTGCCATGGGAATAGCGGTGTAATACCACAACCTCCTAAATCTTGGGTCTGATTTGCTAGTGATACCTTTGGCTGGGTGAAAAGATCAAGAGTTTGGAAGGGACTTTGTAATTAGCTGAGAGAAATTAAATTATGCTTTATTGTAAATCACTGAGTCAACAGAAGAAAGGAGGTTTTTAAAGGGACAGCAACACCTTGAGGCTACTTCATGTCCTTTCAACATTATGCAGTAGTCAAAACTCTTACCAGTTGGCTAACTTTTCAGAAAGGATGAGCACCAAGTGTTTTGCAAACAGCAGGATCCTGCTGCTTCCAGCCCCTGACATCTAACCGATTTCCAAGAAGACACTGAAAATACTTTCGAGTACTGCCTCTGTCCTGAAGCTACTTTGCTAATGGCAGCAGGTTTTGCCATCCAGAGTTTCAAGTTGTCATAAATTCTTTTGCTGTAGCTGTTTGAAAACTAACAAAGAACAACCCCCCATTAACAAGGGGAAAGGCTGATTCCATGTCTGTCCACGGGAAAAGAAAGCAAGTCACTCCTGAGAAAGCACTGTGAGGCTAAAAAAAGGAACAGGTATGACATCATAGGCAGCAGTGAAATCAGGCTCTGTATTTATCTGAAGCCCTCTGTGATTTATGCTTTCCATTAAAAGAATCACATGCTGTAGTAATTACCCCTGTAATCTTAGTATCAGTAGGATGGTATAGGACAAGCTGTATGAGTCTGAAAGGTGTCACTCTGGAGTATCCTGAAACGATCACAGACACTAGCATTAAGTCTAAAAAACAGACTAACTCCTTAGGCCATCTCCAACACCTGGATCAAGACTCATCTTTACAGAGCCAGCCCTGTGTAACCAAATCTGAACTTCTCAAACCAATGTGAGGTGCAAATCTGAATACTGAAAATTATCACAGAGATTGCAGCACTGAAGAGTGAATATAATCCCATTTCAAAAACTGGTTATTATCCTCTGAAAGTCTACTTGGTGATTTAAACAACCCATGAAAATGCTAGCATCATCCCTCACTTCAAGGGGATTCTCTGGTTAGAGGGAATTCAAACATCCTGAAACTCATTGGAACCTTAAACCAGAGGCCACATATTGTATTACCAGTTTGCATATAACTCCTGGTATTATTAATACCTAAATGCCCTATATGTTGTCTTTAGAGAGGAAGGCAGTCACACCACCTTTGTATGTGTGCTTTCTTCCCTTTGCTTTTACATTTCTTCAACACACAAAATGTATTTAATTCACTGCTTATTGAATGAAGGATTAGTATTATTTTCCTTCCTCCGGTGAACTTTGTTTCACTTCATCCTGCATACATTTTGCTAGGCAGTGTTTTCCTGCCAGCACACCACTGTTCAGCAAACTACAGTACTTAAGGCCAGCCAGCTAATACAGTGATACCTTTTTTTCTCACAAGGAGTGTTTCTGTAATCATGGTTGTGCTTGTGGTATGAATGACAGCTTACATCAGGAAGCACAAAATGAAGTTCCAGAAGCTTTGCTGAGCTGGAACAGAACTAAAGCAGCTTCAAACTGCCAAGATGTTTTGAAACATCTAGGGCAAGACACATTCTTAAGTATAGCCTGCTACCTATCTACTCTGCTAGCATAAACGTTGACCAGGGACTGTGAAGGAAGCTACTTTCCCATCCTCCCTTGTCCTGGTTTCACTGGGATAGAACCCTAGGCCTGCCATGGTCTAAAGGCCATTAGCAGTTTCGAGTCAGCCAAGGCATCTTACCTGAGTTGGCTATGGGTGTATCACCTCCCCTAATCATCACACTCACTATAATCGGAGACATCTACTGCAGATAGGTGCTCCTGCTCAGGCTTCTCCTCTTTCTTCTCCTCAAGCCTGGAGGGACCTGCTTACTATTCGTGTCCTGAGTTTTGCTGTTTCATTAGATCTGTNTGGATCTTCGTTCTCAAAGCCTAGCCATACATCTGTTTTCACTCCAACCCATGGCTGTCCTCTGCTTTTACCAATCCCCCTTCTCTGCTGGGGAGGGATCACCAGCTGATAAAGCAATGGCTAGAATTTAGCCCCAGATAAATGTAGACATCTCCTTACTGTGCTGCTGTATCTCATTTTGAGCTAAACTGGGAGGGCTTGGAAAAATGCCCTGCTTTGGGTCCTGCAAAAATTAGCATTAAACAAAAAAACAGGTAACAAATTTGCAATGTCTCTGTATAAGGTTTACAGTCTTTTTCCTTTTATCGTTAAGATTGGTTATACTGCCCAGTAGGAAAGCAAGTAGAGAAGGGTATCTTTACAACTCACTATGCTATCAGAACACCAGATTGGAAGCTCCTGTTCACATCACTGCAGCAATGCAGGCCTCTCTGGTGGAAGTACTTTTTTTTTCTTGTGGAATTATACCTCAAGTCCTGCTAGGTAGTTACTCTCTTTGTTCTTGTGAGCCAAGCTAGTTGCAAGATCATGCTATGCCATGCTTATAACCTCACACTAAAAAGGAAGAGATTACAAAGGGGGCAAAATACCCTAGAGGGTTCCCCTTTATCAGAACCTTCCCTGTCAGTTTGCCTTCTCATTTCCTGAGTTCTTGTCTGATTATCAGTGTACTGACAGAATAAAAATAACCTCATATCCCTACATGAATCATAAATAAAACCCTTTTATTTCATCAAAGAGGTTGGCAGGTTTATAGTCCTTTGCAATGCATGCACGATGTGAATGACATACCTTTAATTTTGCTGACAAGCTTGTCGGGGTTCTAATGAAAAAAAGTGAAAAGTGGGTGACTTCTCTAAAGGTTTAACAGTTGCTTTTTGGTGAGGATATATATTTCACCTTGCCACTGTAATCAAGGAGCCAACTGATCTTGGTAATGAACTCTCCAATTACAGTCCACTTCTGACTCTTCAAGAAAGCCTAGGCAACAATACCACAGTGATTATTGCTGATATTATGGATTAAAGCAACCTGAGGGGAGAAGGAAAGAAGAAAACCTGAGCAGTGTCCTTGCTAGAGCTTCAAGTATTGGGGTACATCAGCAATGAATCAAAAAGAGTGCTCAAATTCCAGATTTTGGACAGATAGATTTTTACATTGCTGTTTTACACCAGACAATAAAAATCGCTACTCTCACTTGTATTTTGACAATCTGTATTCCTGCCCGCTTTGTTCAACTATAAAGTTTACTTTTAGAAACCAATATCAAGTATGGAAGAGGTCATCTTGGGACAGCCCTATAAAAAAAAGAAAAGAATAATGCAAAGTGTTTTGTTTGGTGTCTCTGGCAAGCAAGTTTCCTGATAAAGGTTGTACAAAACAAGAATAGTCCAGGAACACAGAATATGGACGATGCAAAAATCAGATGATCATCCCTATTTCCAGCCTGTCATTGAGCAAAAAGTTTAATTGCTCACAAAGGAGGAGACAAATGGTTAAAAACATATATTTTGAACAGTGATGAAAGTGCTTTCCCCTTCTTTGACACATTCTTTCCTATTTCTACTTTTATTTTAATGTCTCCTGTTTTGCTTGTGTAAGTCATGAAGAACACTGGCCTCTAAGTTTGCCTTCTGACCACAACAAAATTGTCAAAGCCACAAGCCTGTTCTCTTTCATAAAAGATGTCCTGCTCTTTTGGAAGTGTCCCAATTCTTCACTTAATAATTTGGGAACAGACTAAGGGAATAGGACAGCTTTATTTGACATTTTGGAGCTTATCCTTTGATTTGCTGGAGGTTTTTGTCTTCATGAGAGAAAGTCTGGGATTTGGCAAATCACCTCTGCCTGATTGCTGTTCTTTTTCGTTTCTTGTTTTGGTGAGGGGTTTAGAGGTGGGGCTGCTGACACAAAAAATGAGACTAACTAAAGTTATCTGACTGTAGAAAGAAGCAGGTTGTGTGTGCATGGATGTGTGTACACGTGGAGATAGAGAAGAAAAAGGGAAAAAAAAATCGCAGACAGTGAGTTCCAGATCATTATCATGCCAGGATTTTACAAGATTCTAGAGCTGCATTTTTAATTTTCATTGCTTTCCATTTTCCTTTGATAAGCTTAGAAGCAAAATCTAATTTTACTAGGAGCTTTTCATCAAATTTGGGTATCTTTTTTCCTTGAGGGATTCCCTAGCTACAAAAACATCAGGTTCTATGAAACGTTAGCTAATAATAGTTAGTTACTTGACCCTATCAAGCTAAGAAATAAATTTTACTCTTCATGAAAAGTCGTACTGTTTACACGCAAGACAAAATTCTCAGGTCTCAAAGTTTTCAGAGGAAAAACATTTTTCATAATGCCAGAAAACTGGCCTTAAAGACCTTGGCCATACAAGCCTGGAACTGGTTTTTGTTTCATATTAAATATGTTGACAGACTTCTTCTTGACGGGCTGACACCAGTGCCTGATTTTCTTGGCATAAAAACCAAATGGGTAACAGTAGGAGCCATTACTGGCAACATCCTGTTCTGCACTCTACACATCACTACTTCTTGCCCTCAAACTTCTCCCATGGGGTTGCACACAAAGGGAGATTGCCAAGAACCAAAGCACTTCTCTTTGTTCAGTGCAGAAAACATACACTTCAACAAGAAGCTCTTAGAGCAAATGTTTCTGTGGTGCATGATCATGCAAGCCACTGTGGGATGGCTGGATGAGTGAAGCAGAAGCAGGCAGGTGGGAAGCTGCTCCTAGCAGCCATCAACACAGAAAGTGGAACACACAGAAACTTTGGGGATTCATTCAGGGCTGACAGACAGCAAAGCACATGCTCCAAACCCAAGGGGCTGGAATCTTTCCAAAGCTGTTTTGCCTCACTTTACCATATTTAACTCTTAGAATCATCTCTGGCATATCTCTGGCTCAGTATGTTAAAAGTGTACTGTCACACCGAGTTTAAAAACTGAGTATAGCGTATTTTCAAGGTGAAATGAAATAAGTTTTGCACTTGCTGCCTTACTCAATTAGTGCTCTGGAAATTGGGCATCAGATACTCTGGCTGTAGTGGTATTACTTGTTCAGCTGTTTGCAATGAAAAGACTTGCTAGAAAAGGTTAAGAAAAGACTCGTGCACTCCAAAATTATCAGTTTGTTATCACTACTAATAATACTTTATAGTACTTAACATGCTACTTTTCATCTTCAAAGCACTTTGCAAATATTAATTAATCCTCATAATCTGCCTGTGGGGTAAGCAAATGCTGTTGCTCCTAGCAGTTGAGTCACAGGGTTAACTGACTTGCCCAAGTCTAGAGGGTTGGGATCATCCTCCACATGTCCTTCTCTGATGCTCAAAATACTGAAACACACTGTCTGCCCTTCTCTGAGATGGGATGGTGGATGTGTACCACTTTTATACATGAGATATCTTCTTTAAGTACTGGCTTAAACTGATAACTGCAACTTCCACTGACTTGAACAAGGCTGCAGTTTTCTACTTTGTACATAGTTCTGCATTGATGCAAGACATGGACAATTATCACCTCATAATTAAAGGACTGGGTTGATGAAGGAGCTCCTAGCTGATTTCTAAAACCACACCCCAAACTCTGCTTTGCAGTGGAGAATAATGTATGTGTGCACCAAAGTGATCAGAGTCACAGCTTAAAGAAGAAACAGACTTCTATAAAGATTTAACAGGCCACTATCACTTAAGACATAACTAAAAACGTTCCACTGAAAGCAGCCTTCATGTTTCTGTGGACTGATTAGCCTTATGTTTGTTTTTTGATTGTTGGTTTGTTTGTTTTTTCATTCCCGGGTTTGTTGGTTTTGTTTTCAAACAACTTGCAATACTTTAAGTACTAACAAACTAACAAAGGTTTAGGAGAAAGGACGACAGGCTCGTGATGTGATTTTATTTGTCCATGCTTCGAGTTGGTAAATCACATTGCATTGCTTTATTGAGTGTCCCTTTAGGAGTATATTGGAAAAAATTTGATCTGCCACAATTAATACAGTGCCTAGTGCATCACACAGCACAACCCTGGTGTTGAAACTCAGCATTCTCCGGGAGTCCTTTGGTCCCACACTGGATGCCAGAAAGGATAGTAGCTGTGACATGTGATACAGCTGCTGATAAATGATGGTGATAATGCAGAACAAAAAGGCTAATGAGTTCTCTCCCACACCACACTACTTGCATGAAATGAATGTGATGATGACCCTATTTGCTACTTTATTTTTGTTTTGGCTACTGAAGTACTTATCTCTTTACCTGCCTGTTAGTTTTCTCTTGTCTGCACAATGCTATGGAAAGACAGCCAAAATTAATGTCAGTAGCTCCCTTCACTTTTAAACTGCAAAGGAGCTTTTGAAGGTACAGTAAACCAAAGGGGCCAGCAACTTATTACAACCCATTGTACTGGACTTGGAGCAATAATGAATAGAAGCTGTTGCCCATGCGCTTACCAAAGTGCTTTGCAGACACAGTGGAGCCTTTGTGGGAGAGGAAGATCCCTTCACTAGACCAGAGAGAGAAGAAATGGAATTGTTAATGTATGTAAGAGGCAGGAGAATTTCTGTGGTATCCTATGGTACTATTTCATTGCAACAGCAGAAGGTAGCAAAGCCAATCATAAGAAGTGTAAAGGTGTGAAGGCACAAAGATGAAGAGATGATTAAAAGCACCGTGGGGAGTGTGAGTGAACAAATCAATGGTAATGACTGAATTCTGCCTAAGCAGAACCCGATAGTCTACAGTGTCCTGGCAACTTGGTGCTGGGGATTAAATGTTGTGAGGAACAGAGCTGAGCCCCTCACCAGCCAGGTGGCACTCAGAAATATGCTGACTGATGGGATGAGTTACACTACAAAACTGGGTGAGTTCTGCTGAGGAAAGACTGAGCTCAACATAAGCACCTCTGCACCCCAGTGAGAAGTGATGGCAGAATCCTGCCCAACCAGGACAGAGGAGCAGTGGTGTCAAGAGAGATGCCAGTCATGCTGTTATGCCTGGGGAAGCAGGACAGTGCTCATCTGGGGAAGCAGAAGCAGGAAAGAAGAAAAGGTGAAAGATGAGAGGAGGGCCCTGAGGGTGCTTGGTGAGGTTAGAGGTAGCACCTGGCAGGGAGGCAGGAGAGCAGAGCCATGGAGACTCTCGGTGGGGGAAAGATGAGTGGCAGCAGCACTGGTGGTGTGTGGGGCAGCAAGGCAGGGGCTCAGAGGCAGGAGCTGAGGGAGAACAGATCAGAGCCGGCTGTGAAGACACTGAGAGAAGGGCCTGGAGCAGCCTGGAGGGAGGAAAGAGAGGATTGGAGCAGTCGGCAAGATCAATGCGGGTCTGGTTCTAACTGGGGCAGCAGTGGCTGAGGGCTGCCAGTACTCACCAGAGCTTGCTGAGCTTGCCCTGTGCTTGCAGCCACTGCCACCTTAAGCATGTTATTATCAAAAGTAGAACAGAACCTGCCTTAATAATAATACCTCTATGGGCAGTCTTACACAAATACAGCTTTAGTTCCCTTCTCCTTTACTGTTTTAGGGATTCCTTTGATGGTATGAGGCATACATCTTTATGCACATTATATATATTCCTCTGTCACTATAGCACCTGGTCCACTAACCTTATATGGTTTTGTGGCTAGTGGCCTCAGAAGAAAAGGCCTGGGGCCGTTTTGGCTGCCCCAAGTTGGTCATACAGGGTTGCCACAAGGTTAACTGTGGATAGAAGGGTGAGTAAATAGTGCCTGTCAGAATAGACAGAGTGCTGAGGTCTATCCATAAGGGATAAAATCATGAGTGTGCCTGCCCCATAACACAAAGTAACCCAGAGGTTTTTCTCTCCAATGGCATTAACCATGTTGTCCTAGAGCCAACTGTACAAGTAGCACTGCCTGTACAAGGAATGCAAGGGAATAGTTTGACCTCAGTCCTTGCCTGACAGGTGATTGTCCCATGCCACCGTACCAGAGCCAAACCTTTAGTAAACACAATGAGGCCACACTTGTCTTTTGGCATGAACTCATGGTTAAAAAAAATGAAAACTAAACATTTCTAAATCAAATATTTGCCAAGAGGTGAGAATGAAAGCTGTTCTTAGGTGGCCTCATTCATTACAGATCCTGCATGCAGCTGGGACCACTCTGGAGGCCTAAGTTAAGAGACTTTGAGATGCCTGGAGTCCACTTGTGCTCCCAGCAGTCAGGCCAGCAGGAGAAGAGTAAATTTCAGTCACTCACAGCCCTGATCTCTAGAAAGCAAATTCTTAAAAGTAGAAGGAAGATTCCCAAGTAGAAAATGCACAGAGTCTTTCCAAATGGTCTCAATGAAGACGATTTAAATATGGACAGTTAAAACATCCCATACGTTGGCTTCCTACAGTCAGGGCAGGCAGGTATCTCTTATACAGAGTGAAGCCTGAGCACAAACTAAATCAACCATACATTGAGAGAGGAGCTCAATATCAGATAGTGATAACCTGTTGTTTGGCCATATCTCTGCTTTTTCCTAATAGCAACAGGTAAAAAGCCTGAAAGGAAAACATAAAGCTAAGAATTGGGCTTGAACATGTGTCCCTGGCTGGGCCTGCTCTTCACATATATTTTTTTCACTCTTGAAAGCAGCAAGCATCAGAAATTGGAGAGGATGATCTAGACATGGTACAAATATGAAATGTAAATACAACACATTCCAGTACAGACCCTTCAGTGAAACAAGCCCTAGAGCAAAGCTATCTCTTCCTGTTGATGACAATGCAAAGGACTTCAGCATAATAGTATTTACTCAGTTAAATGAGAGCTGTAATGTACTTCAGCCTTAGAAACAAAACTTGAACTATTTAAGTGCATCATTATCAAACCTGAAGATTCATTTGCATGTAGCTGTTGACTTCAGTGGGAGTCATCCTGCAACCAAAGGCACTGCTCTGAGAGCATTCTCATCAGGTGAAAAGGCTCCCTCACATATAATGGAAAATGATGCCCTTTTGCTTTAAGCTCAAGCAGAACCCAGAGCAAGGAAGTGCAGACTTAGTTCAGATGCAAATAGAAGTAAAAATATTTTTTTAACTTTGCAGGTTTCTTTATCTCAAACAAGTTCCATGAGATTTACAGTCCAGCACTATCTAGGACTCAGGAGTTGAGCTTCAGACACATTTGGCCACTAACTCAATGCAGCTGCCTCCTGCAAATCACTTCTTTTACCTTCAGTAAATTGAGAATAAATATATTCGTCCTCTTGAAGATCACTGGATGGAATTAAGTATTATTGTTAGGTACATGCATACTATGTGGCTGATGCTAATGTCATAACAAGTAACATATCTAGTACAGAACATATTTTTGCCCTTGAGAGTGTTGCAAGTTTTAATATTCACCTTGATTTTCTGCCTTTATACTGGCAAGAGTTAACCACTTGCTTAAAAAGTCTTTTGCTATTCCTTTTTTAAAATTGAAAATTAAATTTAAAAATTAAAAAGTAAAATTAAAAAGATTTGAGTCTTTCAGCCTAGTCTTCTTAAGCTTTTTAAAATGGAAACAGTATACACTTTCAATTAAGTTCATATGGTCACATTTGTTCTAACCTCAACGCTTCCCAACCTGAGAAACTAATCTTTCCCAGCATGAAGTTTTCTTTAAAAATATGATGTGGTAATCCTTTTTCTAATAAAGACTACACAACTGTCTTAATCTTTGCCCATGTATAGAAGATACTGGAAAACAAACCTTTATTTTTGTAGATTCAGCAACTTCAGAAGACAGGAATTGGTAAATAATGGGCTAATCATTCTGTCTCCATTGACAAGCAGTGAAAGAGTTAATTATGTGTTTTGGTTTTTGGTATTTTTTTTTCACCAATTCTGTTGCAGAGCTTGGTTGTGCATATTAAATCTCCAAGTTACCAGATTCAAAGAAAAACTTGATCACAATTTGGCTACATATTAAAAGTGCCATTCCCTGTTGTCCTACCTAGCACTGCTAATTGCATACATTTAGCCTTCTATTGGAGAATAATTTAGCTTCAGATTGAAAAGAAACAGCCCTGGCCTTGGTTATTTTGGCATACAAGTCTCCAGTATGACTCTGTTTTCTAAGCAGACATTAATGATTCTAAAACTAATATTCATTGTTTGAAGAGGCATAGCGGCCTTGGCATTTACTTAACCTTTTGTCTCATGTATGAGACTGAGTCAGCCTAAATCCTTTTCTTAATTAATATCTATTCTTTTTTTTCTTTTCTGTCCAACATTATTTATGAAACAATTTGCATTCAACAATTAGAGTTGAGAGATTAGAAAAAAAACCACTATATGAGCAAGTTCACTTAGTACAACCACCATGAATCTGGTTCTCCAGCTTAAACAGAGCTCTGAGCATGAATGAGATGGGAACAGGGATTGAGAAAGAGCAGGTAAAAAAAAAAATCAAAAAGTTAGTCCCACCATTCACCTGTTAGCCCTAAAATTAAGTTATTCCCTGCCAAAAAAATAATTCTAGAGGGAAAGAGATAAAGTACTCCTGAAAAAGCATGAAAAGCCAGGGGTTTGACACCTCTAGTGAATATCAGTGCTGCTAGTTATGGTTGTGAATGGAGTGCAATCACTGAACCTGTTTGCTTATTGCTGTGATAGAAAAAAAATATCATTTTAGGTTTCAGAGAAATACCTTATAAATGTTCAGATCAACATGGAAAATGGCAAGGACACCTCTGGCAATGAATGTAAAAACATTTTGGGGTTGCACTACCAGTTGTATGATATTAAGAAACAGATTGCAGCTGGCTCACATAAAAATATACATGGAAGTAAAGACTTGAGCATCTTTCCTCAACTATTCTTCCAGCCACCAACTATGTGTAATCACAGACACTTTGCTCAGTGGTTGACTGTCTGCAAGACAAGTGACTGAACCACCTTTTAGATCTTACCAGGGTTGGATGACAAACCAGACTTACACGAAAAACTACGATGGTCTCCAGACTTTGAAACTATAACCAACATGAGCCATATCCTGCACTCATTAGAAGACCCACAGGAATAAGATTAATTTTAGGCATTGGCATCAATGTCATTGTCAATTGTCTATTACTCAATGTTCTTCAAGCTCTAATGCTCTCAGGATCTCCCTTCTAAAAGGCTCTAGGATATCTCTGGGTACCACACAAAGCTCTTGATCCCATCTTTCACCTGAACCTATAGACAGTGAGCCCTCCTACCTGTATGACAATGCCTTTAAGGGTCATATGTATGACTTGCTTCTTTGCAGGCAGAGAAGACATAGTGAAGAAAAAGTGGGACCATTAGAAACCTTCCTGAGAGCTGAACTGGTCCACTGCCACTACCTCAGAGCTGATTCTCCCAAAAGAAACAGACTAGCCCTAAGGATACAGAAGTATCATTTTCTTCAGAACTACCTCACCAATGTGGCACTACTTTAAAGATTATTTCAGGCATCTAGTTCAGCAGGTAATTTCAGGGCATGAACTTAGACAGTAGGTTTTAAAATCCAAATGCATGTCTATAAACCTAACATATTAATAAGTTAACAGTTTTCAATAAGACATCAACATTTGCATGCATCTTCCTACTTGTTATGTGCAGTACTACATTTTTTAATGTTTCTTGGATGCTAGCCAGAGAGTCTGAGTCCCTAGTTAGTTCATCTATTACTTTCTTGCCACAATAGATTTGGGTCTTGGCCAAGTACTGGACTCATACTGCATACAAAAACATAGAATTCTCTCTTATCTATTGATAGTTCTCACTTCTCAGGGAAGGGGAAAAGATATCATAAATTAAGATAAATAAGTAAATACATAAAAATCCATCATTAACTGTAGCAGAAGTATTTTTAGCATCTTTTAACACTATGTGTAATCAAAAGATTTCCTTATGTATTATTACTGTCTTGGTCTCCCAAAAGTCTAATTCATGACTATTCACCTGAACAGGAGAAGATCTCTTCTTTAAACCCCTCCTGGAGCTCCTCAGGCTTTCCACAAGAGTGAGCAAGGTTACATGACCTGAAATAAAACAGGGGAGGAAGAGGCTTCAGTACCATCCTTCCCTTTTCAGTGTTCCTCAACCTATGGACAGGTTTAAAGAGGCCATTAGGGGTTAGAGGTGGCCTCTGGTTTACATTTGACCTTGAAAATTTTTATCTGTTACTCAAGGCCTCTGGTGTCTTCAGAGGAAGACAGATGAACACAGGAGATGCCTTTCAAAAGAATTTTGAAAACATTGTCCAGCACAGCTCTGATGGCAGAGCAACAAATGCTGCCTTTTATCATGGGTTTAGGGTAGCAAACTAAAAGTAACAAAGAGCAAGAAAAAAGGAACAACTGGCATAATGATTCTGCCCAAAGTCTGAGCTGCCCTTGAAAAAGCTGGTCCTGCCCACCCAGTCCTGATGGGACCATTTTTGCCCACTCAAAGATGTGCATTTGATCAGAGAACTAACAGGTTAAAAGTTCATCTGACCCTAGAAACTCCCCTTGATGCTGCTGAGCACACAGAAACACACCACTCCTCAGAGCAGGCAGGCATGAGGAGGTCGGGATTGGATGGGAAGGGTGCATCATGCTCTTGGGTAACAGCCCCATTCATGCTGACCATGCAAACCACCATGAAACCCAAGCTAAGGACATGCAGGTCAAAGCTAAAAGCAGCAAGGAGATGTCTCATCTTCACCCAGGCTGCAGCTAAAATCCCAGTCCACACGGAGTATTTTGCTGTCAAGTGTAACACTAATCACAGTAGTTCACTGGGTTGAGTTGTAAAATTTTGCTAATAATACCAAGGTAGCTGTCAAGATAATAGAACACATGATTCCTGTACCTTCTGCTTGAGCTGTGTGAGTATTTTTTCTGCTTAAATTGCCCAAACAAAGCACCAGTGCCTTAATTCCAGTTATTTCAGAAATTAGATCGTCTTGAAGAATGAAAGGATGCTGTGTTGGAGAGGGGTTGCTTTTTTATGAAGACATGTAATTAATGGAAGCCATTAAAGATACTTGTAAAAATGATTCAGATTTTTATATATGATGACTAACTAACCTATTATTGCTCTTCTTGGTCAGAGATTAATGGGAATTTCTTAAAGGATAAAGAATTATTTAACAAGCTGCAGGATATGTATGGGCTTAGAATACACCCTGTGATAGTGTGAATAACACAAAATGTGGCTGTTTATTTTCTTGACTAATGAACCAAAGCTAAATTCAGAGACAGCAAGATGTCAAAAAAACCCCAAACCAACAACCCCCAAAACAATAACAACAAAAAAACCTCAAACCCAAAATGAAAAACAAACAAACAAAAAACTAACAAGGCAAGTGGATAGTTTTTTACATTAATCTAAACATACAGTTTAATGAAGAAAACCTACTGCTAAGCAGTTCAGGTTCTCATGCACTCTAAAGATGGTATAGGAACAGACTAGCATGCTCTCTGAAATGTCTGAGAAGCACCAAAGACTTAGAAGAAATAGTTTTAAAATCAGGTGATGCTGAATATTCAACAACTCCTTGGGGGGGAGAGGAAGAGACAGACTGCAAGGCAGAGAGAACAAACCACTTTGTTGCTTGCAAGAGCTTCCTACAAAGACATTTTCTTTACAAAGCAATCGATGACAATAATATATTTTCTATGCAAGGAAAACTGATTTCTAAGAACATGTGTAACAGAGTCACTTGATGAATCCCTTGATGCTGGCACACATGGACATCTTTCATTTTTCCAGCTCTTCCAGATAAGTGACCTCAGAATGTCTTGAAGCTTCTTGTACCCACTGGGTTGAAAAGCATGTGTAAAGAGAGAGTAGAACTTCTCTAGGCTGACTTTGGCACCAAGGGAAGAGAGTAGGTAACATTTCAGGATAGAAGGAAATGGAAAGCAAATCAGTTTCTCAGGCAGCTGAAAACAGCAGCATTTGATTCTTTTCATGACTGATTTGCAAAGTATTTTCGGCAGTAACTGTTCTGAGCAACAAACCACAATGATTCCTGTGCCCAGGTGAAATGGTAATAGTTCCCTCTCTCTGGCTGAAACAAACTCACTGTGGCTCTTTTCCAAAACGGGTCTCAACCAAGGTAGGTAGTATCAGTGAGCCTTCTGCAGCCTGACACCCAATTATTTTAATATCCACTATATCTTCCCACTTTCAGGGCTCATTGGTTTTTTTCCTTTAACTCTCTGAAGGCACACAAAGAACTGAAGAATCTTTTCTCAGTGTACCTGGCTGCAGCCACATCACTGAATGGGGTCCTTTAGGCATTTTAAAGGACCTGAAGTGTGTGACAACATGGCACTGCAGTCAAGAAATCTTGCTGGGGAACGGAATAAGAAGATTTATTTTATTTTTAATATTTGAAAGATTTCAAAAAGCATTCAACTGGATTTCTCGCTAAGAGGATGAGTGAAGAGAATCCTTTGTAACTAAGCTGGGAGGCCCAAGTCTTTTATCCATTGTTACACAGTTTTTCCCGAGGGCAGAGTTAGGAAGGCCTGCAAGCCCTAGAAGCTTAACAAGGCCACTACACTGGGTGGGCTTTTCTGCCATTGCCTAAGCTCCTCCTGAGGTAGGAGCTGCTAGCACCAAGCAGGTCTGATGCTGCATTTCAGCCACCAACAGAGATTCTTTGGGAAGATTATAGCAGCAGTTGTGCTCTCACAGAGGTGAATCTATCTGGCCTGCCCGCAAATGCAAACACGTGTACGCATACACCTCTGGTACTGAGCCACCAATACCCCTGCTTCCTTAACAAACCAAAAGCAAAACCATTCTGCAGTAGATTAGCAGTGAATTGGCACTTGGGTTAGTCACTGTGCATTGGACTTTGCCAAGCCACCTTTTCTAAACAGCTTTTTCAAAATACTATGCATGACTGGTTAGACAAAGATACTTTCTCTCTTTCAGGATAGGTTGCGTAAAAGGAGAAAATGACTGTAACTGCACTGTTAACATATTTTTTGCCTTTTGAATTTCATACATTTTTATGTTAAATCCCTCCAAACTCCATGCAAATAAATTGGTGGGTTTTGATCAAATGGCTTTGGTAGGTATTCCCTGATGTTTGCACCTGGCTGAAAGGGAGAACTTGCTTGAGTGATTCCCAAGTACCAATAATATGAGAAGGAGCTCAGGTCTGAGGCAGGATTCCCAGGACATCTTACCACCAACTCCTCAAAATCTTAATTACAACTTGGCCAACCTAGTTCACTACAAAACCATAAATATGAAAGATTTCTATGGGTAGAATTTTGCTTGTCATCTTTTCATAGCACTTTTGGTCTCTGGGAGTGTTTTGCTGTTAATATAACCACAGAGTTGCAAGAGGCAGATGACTACTCATGTCTGTTTGTGCCTCAGTCAATGTGTCAGAGCTCACCATTAAAAGTTGCCCTTAAATAAAAGTTGAAATAAATCAGCTTTTAAGTAACAAACTACAAAAACTACAAAACTTGTGGGACCCTAGTACAGCAGATATTTTCAAGGCAAATATCTTTTGTATGAGTCCACTGCCCAGAAGCAGTGGCCCTAGTGGAGAGTGATAGGACAAGGAGAAATGGATGGAAATTGCACCAGGGGAGGTTCAGGCTAGACATCAGGAGGAATTTCTTTCCTGAAAGGGTTGTCAGCCATTGGAACAGGCTGCCCAGGGAGGTGGTTGAGTCACCATCCCCAGAGGTGTTTAAAAGATGGGTAGATGTTGCATTGGGGGGCATCATTTAGTAAGTTGATAGAGCTAGGACAAAGGCTGGACTTGATGATCTCCAAGGTCTCTTCCAGCTGTAACTGTTCTATGATTGTATAATGTGGGGTTTGCAAATAACAATGGCAATACAAGTAATGCCTATTTGCTTACTTGATCCTACTGAAATTAATGGTCTGTGGTTTAGGTGTGTTGCAGTGCCATAAAGCAGGATACACTTGGGGACCAGGAAGTGTCTGTTTGATGTGTTAATGCTGGAGTTATAGAGCGGCAGCAGCCGTTTCACAGACAAGTTGTAGAAGGATATTTACTATATGCTCAAATCCTTCTTTTTCTACTCCAACAAAAAGTTAAGAAATTCCTAGGTCAGACCTGAGGCCACTTGAAACTTTTCTATAAAATCTGAAAGGTATTCAGCTAGAGATTTTCAAATGATCACAGAATCATAGAATGGCCCAGGTTGGAAGGGACCTTAAAGATCACCTAGTTCCAATCCCCCTGCCATGGGCAGGGACACCACACACTAGACCAGGTGATGCCACCCATGAGAAAACATAGCTCACAAGAACAGACGTGCTCCTCCTAGCACTTAGGTGTACTCTCACATGGAGGTGAACCTGGGTATGAACAAAACTCTGACAAAATTACTGCCTCTCCTCCAGCCTCTTCTCCACTAAAGGCCCAGCTCTCCGTCTCTAGCCTCACAATTCACATGGAGATGCTTGAAGACCTCAAGAAAAAAGCATCATACCAAGATGTTATATTTTAATGTTGATGCTATGGCTTTCTGTATAATAGGAATAATCGCCATTGCTTTGTAGTACACTTACAACAAATAGCTTTTGAGATTGCTCAAACACTTTAGCTCCACTTCAGCTCTTAATCAAACTCAGCAGCTGTTTATTGCAATTACACTATAGAGCAATAGACATTATCCCTTAACTAACTGTCTTATTAATATAGGTAGTTACACAGCTATTTCATAGTTACTCTTAAATAACTGCTTTTAATTATTTTATTAACATAAATAACCATCTCAATAAATTTAAATTAAATGCATATGTGAGAAACGTAATTTAAAGCATTGCACAAAATTGCATCTGTTTACTAATGTTTAAATTGATGTCATTGTGCAATTCAATTAAAAGGCAACATAAATTTATTTAAATTTTTTATTGCCATGGAACACCTAAGACATGAGAACTTCCTAAATACTGAAATGGGCACTAACAGGTCTCTCTTCTGTTGCTCCATTTTCTTTGCAATATTAGTTTGCCATCAGAAGAATGAAATTTCTTCTTACTCATAAAACTTGCAATTTAATATCCCCATTTAGTGGTTTTTTTCCTTCCCATTTCCAGCCAAAGCAACAGATGAAACTGGATTGTATTTTGCCCTCTAGTTCACTTGTGCAACTCTGCTTTCAATGGAGAAAAGGATTTTATTTTTATGTGCGATACTGGAGCCTCTATGTCTTATGCCATTTGTTCTGGTAGGATCAAGCTCTTTGCCTTCAGCTAAGGGGAAGGCAGACATTGCCTGACCTGGGCAGAAATCCCCTTATTCTTCCTTATGGGTGCCAGTTTATTGTTCAGGGGTCTCATTCTACCCAAAAATCCTCCACTGTAGAGGGAGCAGTATTTGTACAGCAGCTTTTATCCCACAGTGCCATTAACGAACATTTATCTGAAAAGAGACCATGGCACAGATTAGCATATGCCACCTCTCATTTTGCAGAATGGTCTGCCCATCAGACTAGCTTATTCAGAAGCTTTTTTCCCCCAGAGTCCTTGCTGTTGGGGATGAAACACATATCTCTTATCCTTATTTTGTTTTAAATTCCCCCCCTGAAGGATAAAGAGGAAAATACTTGCTTAAGAGCAAAGAGAAAAGGAGAGGGATTCCCTTTCCCTTCGCTACTTGTTTGCCACAGACAGGAGAGATGAGTATGTTAGAAAATGCTGGGAGAAACTCAAAGTGGCAAATGTAACTCAGGAATGGGGTAAAAAAAAGTCTGGAAAATATAAAGGCGCAAAATATTTGAAGATGCCTCACATATTTTCCTGGCAGCCATTTTTTTCTGCCACTCAAAACTTTTGGATTTAGTTCTATAGCTGATGTGGGGTCCTATAAATGTGAACTGTTGCCTCTCTTAACCCAAATTACAACAAACCCCTCAAAAGCAACTCAGATGCACTGAAAAGAAGTGCTGAAGTTAGGAACATATAAAGCAAAATTTCTTTGAGGGTCTTGATTTGGATCTCAGATGCTTTTAAGCTCCAAAACCAAGGAAAATGAGGCATATTTGGCTCTTGGATATCAGTCCATGTCAAAGATGTTACAGGAGAGCAATGAAGGGAAGAATTTAGTCCATGATATCAAATCTCGTGATGGTGATTTTGCTAACTAGTAATGTCCATCCTATCCTCTGGCTGTTAGAGGACACAATTTCACCACAAGGAATCATTAAAGAAGTGCTGGAATGCATGCACCCACTCTGTAGTAGGAGGAAGGGTGTCTCAGTGATACCAGGCCTATGTAGCTGGAGACAACAAAGATGAAAATGATGATTTATTTATTTCAATACTTCTATCCAAATGTAACAGGTAATGTGAAGGGATAATTACAGCTCTGTCAGAACAGGGTTGCTGGTGCTGTGATCTGGCAGACACACTAAGCTCCTCAGGAGACGAGCTCTTAAAAGTTTACAGACTGTGCTGGGCAAAACCAGAGGTGATTCAGTACATGGGGATTTTGCAGGAAAAGGTAGAAACTAAGAATGAGGGGACATGTTTAAACTTCAGGTAACTCAAGAGTTATCAGGGTTTGGATAATTGAAGTTCCAATGTATATTTGCCTACATTGTCGCTCACCTTTGAGCCCTGCCTAGGCATCTTGACATTTATGTAGTCTGAAATCTTGAAAGCTCTGAGTTTAGACAACTAAATTGTTGCTTGTCAATTTAGTCTTGACTGAAAGACAGGTGTTTTGTTTCAGAGTAACACTCCCTTTTAGACTCCTCTATTCCCAAACTCAGATTACTGAGCTAAGGAACTACCAAAAGTGAAATAACTTACAAGCAGGCAAAGACATTTACATTCCCTGAACAAAGGAATTCTTTGGACAAAATAGGGATTTTCAATTATTGCTTGTTTTGTGTCATATGGGATTCTCAGCTCTAGCTCTCTGGTGGAGGAGATTGGAGGCTTTGAAGGTTTCTACATTTTTGGTAATGCAGGAGATCCTTTGCTACTGGTGTGCTGTTTTACAAGCCTGTTCTGTTGAATGCAAACTGCTCTCTGAACAAAACCCTGAACAGAATTCGAGCTGAGAATCTGAAGCAGAATTCTCTGAAAAAGTAGTTCTAAAAGCAGGCACACACATAAGCCTGCTACAGACAGAGCAGTCAAATGCCAACAGTGCAAGCAAGTACCACCTGTTAGCTACCTGATGCCTACATCCTAGCTTTACATCTAATTCATCAAAGTGGGTCATTATTATTGGGCCTTCATTATCCCTAGTAAGTGACTGGGGTCTTTTCCAATAACGAACAAGTTCTCTCTCGGCACAACTTTGCGCAGGCAACTTACACAGTCCAAGAGCTGCACATGGTGCCATTGGGATCCCACATCTGACAGTGGCTACAGTTTTTTACTGTTAATGCAATGGAAAGTGAATCAGGGAGCCCAGAAAACAGCTCAGGCAGAACACAGCACCATCCGTCTGACCCCAAATTTAGCCTGCCTTTGAGATACTACTGCCTGTGATCAGTAGATGAGTCCATTACCATGAAGTAGCTCATTGCAGAAAGCAGCAGCAAGTCAGAACTACAGTGCATTGACCCAACTCTGCCTACATTCATGCTCTCTGACAATTCAGGTTTTCCTTCTTCCATGCCTCTCTGTCTGGGTGCTGACACCCATACACTTCTGGCTTCTTGGCATTTTGGCACAGTTTGGACCTCAATTCTTTTGTTTATGCCATTAAACGTGTTGAAGGCAGCAGAATACAAGCTTCGTCTCACTGACCTGCCAATAACCTCAGCTCTGACCTGGAGGGATCATATGTTCTGGCATGGGTTAAGGGTCTCATTTAATTTAGAACCTTAAGCTGGATTTGAACTCTACCCCCAGAAGTAAAAAGCCAATGTTTTTATCTGGGAAACCACATGTCTCTAGTTTCCTGATTGGTACTTGTGACATCCCAGTATTGGCAAACCATGGAGATATTAACTGTGTGCTCTATTTTCTGTCCTTAATTATGGGCAGCCAGTCTTGATTTTTCTTTCTTTCTTTCTTTTTTTTTAAGGGATTTGAGTGACAAAGTGACTATGCATATCATTCCACATTTGAACTGTAAGACTTCAGTATTTCTACCTCTAGTGTGTAATTGGATCAGCTGCCAGTTACAGAAAGGAGCTGGGTGAGTATTAAGTGTGTGGAAAATGAAGAAGAGTCCAAGTGTGAAGGGGAGGAATAATTTGACAAAGCCTGCAGTAAGCTGTACGTGGTTTTCCCATTCCAAAATGGAGTAGGTTTTGAAGCGCATGATTAAAAACTGGCTTTGATTTATTCGCTTTGGTTCACAGAATGCTAGCCACAATCTTGGAGTGACTCAAGACATATGGAAAGCCACAGTCCCTGCCCCAAGGAGCTCACAATACTGACATTATCATAACGTGGATGGCAGAGTGCCAAATTGAAAAACAGTCTGTTTTTATCCAACTCGCTAAAGCTGTGCCTTGAACAACCTTGCAAATCTATTGCCATGGGCTTGGCATCACAGCAGGACTGGGGCTTAGTGTGTTCATGATGTGGTGGTCCTCAAACCACTGCACTCAATGCTCTTTTGTAGGTCTCTACTGTAACACTTGCTTACTTCAGGTTTCTCAAAGAAAGGAATGAGGCAAATGTACGTTCTACTACAAAAATTCAAAGTAAATCTCAGTCCTTAGAAACGGTGAGAAATAGACGAGGAGTCTGTCAGACAAAAAGTGAGAGCGTTTCTCGCCGGACAAGAAAATTGCCTGGCCACTGCATTCCTCCATTAACCACAGTTATGGCAGGATCATACAGACAGAAAGACAATTCTTTATCCAGTAAGAGTTCAACCATTTATACACTTATAAAATGCAAGCAAATACCCTCGGATATGAATAGGCAGGTTGTAGGTTTCTGGGCTAACACAACTGGTAGGAAAGAAGAGCTGGTTGTGGTAGCCAGAACATCAGAACATCACAACTCTGGTGGGTAGCCAGAACATCCTACACTTTACATTCTAATGAAAGAATCATAAGAAATGGCAATTACCTGAAAATTCAGACAGTTGTCCCTCAGCTGTAGAAATTCACCATAATATCCACCACTCTGAACTGTAAGGAATAAGAAATATTCATTAGTGGTGAAAACAGAGGATTACAAATATGCAAGCAGATTGACTGCTCAGTGGTAGCTAGAATACATATAGCATTGTCCAGAAGGTGGAGAGAGCAAAGAACAACTGAGCTTTGCTATCTCCCAACTCTAGGTTATTCTAAGCTACACTTGATGGTTTACAGACCATAGGACCAAACCGATATTCTGAAACTTGGAAATCCTTCTGCTGTGCCTTCAACAGCAGTCCCTAATGTCCTAGGGGTCCCTGGGTTATGGCATCCTGACATTTATGTAGTTATATTCTTTGTCACTGGTATAAAAGCTCTGCAGATAAGTCTATCAGACCAAAACACAACAACAACAAAAAACAAAACTCAAAATCATTTCTCTCTGACTCTCCAAGCCAGCACAGAGCATGAAGACAGAGTGCCCTACCTCAAAGCAAGTCAAGATTGGATCAGAACATCTCAGAGAGGTAGAAAGGGAGAGATGGCAAAAGGTGGTATTGTAACGGTTTTATCAGCATGAGTTTGGGATGACCACATTACTCATAGGTCATTGTGCTTTCCAGCTGACTAGCGACAGATGAAATAAGGAAGACAACAGCCTTCCAGGTAGCAGCTGTAGCCAAGCCTGTCTTTTCAGCTGCCCTTTTAGTCTGCAATATGCATGGCACTGCTCAGAAAGCAGTTGACTTTGTATGCAAAAGGGAAGTCACCATAAGATTCTACACCTACCAAGCAAACTCTAGAACATCAAGGCAGCATTTCCAGTGTTAGAGGGAGGAAAACTTCAAATGCAAGGCATTTGGTTTTGCCTGCAATTTGCATACTTCCAGTATTTCCTGTTAATGAACTAGAACAAGTACTGTAGAGATCCTTGTGGATCCAGCCCATCTCCAGCAGGAAGACACCAGGAATGGGTTATCCCTGACGTGAATCCACAACGGTTACGGTAGAAAGCAGGCGGAGTTCTCAATGGCTCATAGCCACAGCCAAAATACTGAGATTTCATTATATAATAAAGACAATACAAATATCATTTATTTACACTGCAGTGATGCCATTCTGTCAGGTGCTGTACAAAGACTCATCACAGACTGCTAGCATTCTTCAGAAGGTCCCATCTAATCAGATATACACACAGAGATCCTGACAGCTGAGAGGAAAATAGTATTGCCATTCCTGTCATTTCTTAAATTAGCAAGAGCTTATAATGAAGCTTTTGTAAGACATTTCTTTCAAGGATTTGTTGCATATCTCTCTTGCTGGGAATGGATGCACACAGGGTAACTGCTCTCCTGCTCTGTGCTTAGTTCTCTCAACCCATACTACATTGCTTGTTTCCTGCACTCGGAGATCTCCTACTTGTGTTTGAACTCTCTGAATACTCTCTTCAGCTACACACAAGGAGCCAAAGGCCTTGGTAACCTTCTACCCCAATAGTTCTTTTCCTGCAGTCAGGAAATTCTCTCTCTCTTTTTCTTTTTCATTTTTTTTTTTAATTGCAAAGAACTAGGGGAATTCCTCCTTCCAGTGCCTGGCTTTACGCTGAGGCCTGATGGCAGTGATTTGTGACAGCAGCACCACTCACAAACAAAAAATGTCTCATTTTGCATAGGGTTTTATGTAAACATTTTTATAATTTCGCCAATTCTACATTCATATTGATATTGAGATATCCAGAAAATGATGTATGCTTAAATAACTTCAGTAACTGTATGAATGCGTGTATATTTTTCCATGAAGAACTCAAATGAGATAAATCTCTGAGACTTGATTTTCAGCTGATCTAAATCCACAAAGATAACACAATTACTGGTTTACACCTGCAAAACACCTTACCCTGAAATATCTAGTTCCCCTTGTCTCCCTCATTCAGGCAGAGGGAGTAGGTACCAGGAGGGGAAGGTTTCATGCCTATGCCTCCAAACCCCTTCAGCAATGTGAGTTCCCATGAGGAGCTGGAGCCTGTAGCTGCCTTCTGCCCCAGCAGGTTTTCTTTTTCCTTCTTTTAGGAAATTGTCTTTCTCTTTTTTTAATGTAAACAAGGGAACTCCCCCTTCTGTTGTGCAGCTTTGAGAGAGGAGTCCAATTGGTGTTTTTAGCTAAAAATCCCCCAAAGTTACCAGAAGGCTCCCTGACTTCAATGGGGCAGCTGAGAAGGGATGTTCCTGCTGCTCACCATCATCCTTTGTTGCCCAGTCCTGTATTGCTGGTGACATTTGGGCAGTGTGAGCAGTCCAGGCCATTGTGCCACAGTGCTGTAGCTCCCAGTGCTCATGTCACACTGTTCACAGAGTGTGACACACCAGAGAAGAGCAAAGGTATGATCAGAAAGGAACTGAGCCAGGCTCAGCAGCATTGGGAAAGAATCACCAGAGGTATTGGTCTCTGCAGGATGGAGGGAAGCAGAGCTGAGGACTGCAGAGTGGGAGTAGAGGAAAAAACTTGCACCCCTAGGATATAGAAAGAAGAAAAGAAGTATGAGGCAGACAAGAGGTAAAACTGATTTAGGAAAGAAAATGCATGGAAAATATAATGATAAAGGAATCCCATCAGTAGCAACAAGTCAAGGAGAAAAGAGGACCAACGGATAGCTGTGCTAGCATGAGTGAGGAAGGACAAGCCAAGCCTTTTCAAAGCAATAAAAAAGGAAACTAAAATGCATTTTAACAACCTGGGGGTGGGGGTGGGGTGGGGGTGGAGAAAAGGTGCCAGAGGGCACATAAACCAGAGAGAGAGAAATTTTATGAGCACAAAAGCAGAGGTGAGTACCCTGTGTTCATTTCCTAAGAAAGGAAGAAGTAGAAGTGAAGGAAAATACAAAAATATAAAAGACTATTTGTAAACAAATGAGACGTTGACGGCTACTCTATGATTTTTTGAAAGTTTGCTATTAGTATATCTCTAATGATAAATGCCTTAATATGATGCCAAATTTCTGTAGGCTAAAATGCACAAATGCAGCAAATCAGCTCTGCCAGGCAGATGGCAAAGTAACAAGAAATCATTTCCCCCTACGCCACATGACACTACTTTGGTCCAGCATCCTCTCTCCAGCATAAACCCTTAGAAGAGGTGAACAGCAGGGCAGCAGAGCAGGAGGATGTTTAGCAATACGATGAGAACACAAATCTATAACTATGTTGGGAGCCTGGAGCCTAATTCAAACAATAATTACACAGGCTGATCTCTGACCAAAGTTCCTCAATCCACATCCTGTCCACTGACTCTTTTTTGTCACATTTTGTCTAGGCAGAAAAAAATACTTCTGGATCATTCTTGCTAAGACCATCAAAACTGAATATTGCCAAGAAACTCTGAATGGGAATGGTATCCATGAAAAGACTGGGTGGGTAAGAGCATGTTCAGGAGCTGTTTGGGCTACTGCTGAGCCTGACTGGTGTCCTGTTATGATGGAAATCTTACAGCATTCATTAAGCCCACTAAGTTCAAGTTGATGTCTCAAATCATCTCCAGAGTGCCTTGGAGCACTGCTCCATGCTCACATCTCCATGGAGAGAGAAGCACCTGAGCCACCCCACCAACATGAAATCTGGTAGGGATGTGCAGGCCCAACGCTGGGCAGGGATGGTTCCATGGAAGAAGGATGGATGGGAAAAACTGAGCAAACAGATGAAGCCAGGCCTCCTTTTGCAGAAGGATTTTCCCCTAGAGGGGTGGAGCATATGCCCTATTCTGCGACAGGGAGGTAATTCCACACATGAGGCTTAAACCAAGACAATTTTGGTATGTAACTGTATTAGGAATGACAGAAGGAACCATTTTCCATGCTGGCCTAGTTTTAAAAGTAAATATGTATGCGTGGCCCTCAGAATTTATAGAGAAGTCTGATGGGTTAAAAGTTGTGCCCACTGACATGTTTTCAAGCAGAGAAATACCTGCAACCAATCCTTAGCCATCATACTGCATATGAGCAAATGCTATTCTCACTTCCAGCCATCAGTAGGGTCATATGGTTAACATTAATCATTTGAAAGACAATATTCTGCCTATTGATCAGGGCCCCATTCTGGAAGGGATAGATTCAGACTGACACTGAAATTTGATTTTACAATGTGTATATGTACAATCAATCACTTGCAACAAAAGAACCACATATAAACCTTTGTTTACCTTAGCTTCTATGGTATCACACTGACTTGAGGCAACAGTCTGGCCCCAAACCCTCAATTCCACAAACTCTAATATTGTGCTACTACAAAGATGAGGTTGCTTCAGAGGCTGAGCAGATAGTACCCAGATCCTGCAGTCTTTACTCAGACTTCAACTCACTGACTGTAATGGCAGTATTAATGTAATTCACGACAGCATCTTCACTAAGAGTGCTTCTGTACACACCTTATTTACCAAAATAAACCACCTTTTGTGTTTGTTTGTTTGTTTTTGGCTGAAGGTAGGATAGAAGATGCAGATTGATTTTCTAAATAGAAAAAAAATTCCACATCTCTTTTTCAGGAACAGATAGCTTATAAAGACAGAATGGCCTTTTTTTCTGTTGTGTCTGCCCCTCCTTCCCAAACCCCTGCTTTGTACACCACCCCAGTTCTACCCTTGCTTTGAGATTAATTGTCGATCTGAAGACTGACTGTGCTGTCCTTAAGGCCAGACATTCTTTGGATGTGGTTATTATAGCAAGGTGCATTTGTGCTTCTAAATGGGCAGCTGTACTGTAAATGGAACACAAAGGAGCAAAATTCAGTCTGTTCCAGCGTGGGGTCCAAAGCCCCGGGTGTCTGCGATGCTGTAGTCTTTTGTTTCAAATGCAGATAGATAAACTACAGGCTTTATTTCATGATGGTTATAATGCAGAATATGAAAAACTCTTGGGATGGTTTAAGCTGCAGGGTATTCTCCCAGAGTTCTGTCCAAGAATAATCTAGTAAAAATGTGGACAGAGAACCATCGACCTCTGCTTTCCCCTGAACATATGCAGCTCTGATCAGTCTGGTATTTCAAGAAAAACAAGGTCCTGAACCCTAATCCTCAGACACATAACAAAGCGCACTTCACAGCTGTGATGCACAGCTACTATCAGCTCCGAGGCCTGAGTGGGTCCCAAGACAATGCCTCCTTTATCACCCAGAGGACAAATATCTAGACAGCAATATTTTCTGCTTGAATGCTTCAAGCATCTCTCGCAACTCCTGACTGAAAGAGAAAACTGAGCTGAGAGTGTTTGCTGAGTGATTATTTTAATTTACTACTTGATGTAAATCTAAATGAACTGACATCCAGCTTGAGATGGACAGAAAACAATCATTGTGAAAAAAGAAAGAAGGCTAATATTACAATATCATTTGAGTAGCACAGGTTTAGGCAACTTTAGCAGTGCAAATGTAATAGAGAGAGAGGCAGATTTTGCATTTCCTTTTCTTCACTCAATTACCATAATAAGTTCTGTAATTTTAGGGCTGTTTATTTATCAGGCAACGATAACAAAGATGCCCAGAACACTGTGTCTGAATGCAATACTACAGAACATCCCAGTGTAAGCCCTTGCATGCAGAGGGATTGCTGAGCCTCACACACCTGACTGTCTGGGTGTACGTGCGTGTACATGTGTTCAGAAGCAACAATATTCCCCTTTTTGTTAATTGCTATACAGGTACACATTTTGCATCTAGCTTGAGGTAGAGTGAGCTAAAGGGCAGAAAAGGAAGAAAACTTCCTGGTAAAGTTTTCCAGTGCTTTAAAAACCTGTCAAGTCACTCTGCTCTCTCGTATGAACAATGGATTTGGGACCTGGCCTGCCTGCACCAGGGAGTCTGTCACTGCTGCTCTCTGATCCGAGTTCCCAACGTTTGATGGCTGCGCAGTGTCACAGAACAGCTGGAGGAGAGGAGCCCTGGCTGAGTGCATGAGATGGAGGGGAAAAAAAACACAACAAACAAAAAGCAAAAAAGATTCCTTTGTGAGGCATGCATTTGGGCTTTGCCAGAGCGAGACATGTAACCCTGTAGCATGGCCTGCAGTGCCCTACATCGAGATGAACAGATATTACTGCCCCACAGGTCCCCTCCTCACTCTCACATGAGGACCAGGGAGAAGGTGCACACATGCAATGCAACCCCAGATGAAGGTCCAGCAAGAGCTCCCTCTGAGTGGGGATCAGCACTGGGTTCACCATCTTCTGCAGCTCCCAAAGGCATTTTTCCAGCAGGAGACCACGATCTCAGGACCCTCCAGGCATGGCATGCCACAGCAGCATCAACAGCCTGGAAGAGTGGGTAGGAGGCCCTGCTAGTTCATCGCTTGGTGCTTCTCTCACCACATCAAAGAGCCATATTGCACCCTGAAGGGTGACTGAATGCACCTGGGGCAACTTTTCATTCCATCCTGAGATACTCATGTCAGTTTGGGGGGAATTTGTGGTCAGAAAGCCTAACCCAAACATAATTTCTTGCACATTGCCTTGAAAGTATTTACCTAATCTGAAACAAAACAGCATAATGTTCCATTTTGCTTATACCAAAGATTGATGGAAAACCTCATAATTGAATAAGAATAAAAGGAGTTGAATAAAGATGAAACTCGGTGAGTTTCTAAGGCTTCCATTCAACAGCCTCAAGCTTTTGGAAGAACATCATGCCTTCCTTTAACTGATCTGAACCACTACCTTAAAAAAAAATCTTTGCAGTTCCTTCTTAAATTCTACAGGAGGCTCAAAGCACGCCGGAAATATTTTTACTCTGTACCATAAGATGTTTTTCATCAGAGTAACATGCCTCTTAACCCATAGCCATATATTCAATTAAATTGCATGGGCATATGTGTGTTTATTTACATAATGTGTAAATGTATAGCTGGGTATATATAAACAAAAGGCTTTCATAACACAGAGGAACACACATGGTGGTATAATTTGTGTATACGCACACTGTGAAACTGCAGCCGTTCATGTCAACACCATTCATCACCTGTATTCACCAAAATGGTGTCAGGACTATTCCACACTGCCTACAAGTTTGCCACAATGATAATCTCCCTCCTCAATTCATTAAGAACAACTTAAGTTTTTTAAGTGAATTACATTAACATGATAAAACAGTAAAATTTAAATTGTGGAGCTGTGAACAGAAAACCTGTGACAAAGTCCCTCTTTCAACACAGTCACATAGAAAGATTTTACAAATTGACAGTATACATTATGCACAGCCTAACTGTGGACATTTTCTGTCAAGCACTTTAACAGAGAGACACAACAACGTCTCCAGTGTGAAAAAAAGAATTATCTGTCGGGGACTGGTCCTCACTAAGGGCAACCTTAACAAGTCCAAGCATGCACCTGGATCAGCACTTAAAATAACTCTGTCATACCAAAGCTGTTTGTCATGAAGCTCTGTCTAAATTATTGTGAGTTTGCAATGGACCTTCATTAACTGCTCCTATGTAAAAACATCAAACCTACTAAAAAGAGTATTTTTTAAATGCCCCTGTTAAATATTGCTTCGGTAAGAGGGTTGCGAATAAATGGCATGAAATGTTACAGATGGAAATGTTTCTTTTTTGTTATTTCTGTGACACTGCTTAGAACAAATCTGTAATTTTACATTCAAGACTCAAGCAGCAGTGAGATAAGATTTTCCCTTCTAGGGACAAAATTCTGTAAGGAAATTTTTAAGAAATCTAGCTTGTATTTATAGTCTTACCATACAGCTACTATGGATCTAGCACTGATGAAGTGTCTGATTAACATATACCGTTATTGGGATTTGCAAATTACAGGCTGGATCTTGCAACACTTATGTGAGTCAGCCTTAATCACATGAGCAGTCCCCAGAAGGAGTAAATGTTGCAGGATCAGGCCCTTCAAAAATTAGTAGAGCTTCATTAGCCCCTTCATGTGATTTTATAAATATACATGCTTTAATGGAGTGTGTTGATGCAAGTACATACAAACTCATGTTACTCATGTGAGTACTGCCAGAGGGCTCAAACGAATTTAGGACTTCCACAAGAAAAAACACCTTATGGTAAGTTTGGTTGATGCCATATGAAAAATAGAGAGGAGAGAGCACCCTCTCCATTTTCCTCAGATTAGTCCCTGACAATACATAACACACACTACCAACACTTAGGATGAGCTCATTAGCCTTCTGGCAGTCATCCTAGGAGAAGGACAACTCTGATTCCAAACCCAGGCAGATGGAGCTCGTTTAGCCCTGTAAGGCCTTCCAGCTAAGAGGTTAAACCTCTGTACTAAGGACCTCGCTGCCAGCGTCCAAGCTTGCTAGGCCCTGGCAGATGAACCTTAGGACTAAAGGGTGGGTCCAGCTCTGCACATGCTGTGTCTCACCTAAAAAAAAAATCCATAGCGCAGGCTCGAGGGTGCTATCTGCTATCCTCTTTTTATCAGTGCGCTTGGAAAAGGCGCTGATGAGGAGTGTGGATGGAGCCCTCCCTGGATCTTCATTCGCGAAGCCTAGCCACGGCCTACCAACACTAATGCAGAAGGGTAAGTTTAGCTTCTGTTGTTTCACCCATGCCAAGCACTCCTACTCTGACTGAAAGAAGTTGCCAAGTGGGGTTCATACTCCTCAATGTCCAAGAAAAATACTAGTGCAGTTTAACTGTACAAAAGTATCTTCCTGATGATTCTATGTGGCACTATACACTGAAGTCAATTGTGGACATATCCAAGAGAGCTGCAAATGAGCTTCTCAGCAGGGTAAATGACCTCCCTCACCAGCTCTAGGTCACCACATTGGGCTGCTTTTGCCACTTTGAGCTTCTGCAGGTGCTTCAGCATTGGGGCACATAGTGCGACACAGATCTGCAGAAGTTCTTCCCCAAGGTCAACAATGCTTGGCATGTGATCTCACACACGACTATCGCCGAGATGACTACGACATTACAAAGAGTGAGCAGAAAACACCGGAAAACCCAAAGAATGGAGGAATTCCTCAGAGGTCTTTTTCCTGCCAATGAACAAAGCAGTGGGGGAATGAGCACCCTTTCCCTGAGAGATGAGGTATTTCTTACCCAGAAAGAATTTCTTCAGGAGTGTCAATGCTTTAATCTAAAGAACACACTGCATTTCCTGTTGGTAATTCTTACCTGTAATTATGAAAATGATTGCAAGTAGGCTATACTAACTATGAAAATCTATTTCCCTTTAAAGATTTAAAAGAAACCTTCCTTATTTTATGAAAAAGCACACATAAAAATTGAAATTCTTTGAATCCCTTCTTGTGCCACAGAATCTGAGCACAATTTATCTAGATAAGTTTTAATTATAGCCTGTCCAGAAAGACAGCATTCTGTATAAATAAAAAGAAATATAATTGATAAATGTAGTCAGATGGTACCAGGTTGTTTAAATAGACCATTAAGCTCAAAATGTCTAAAGTTAAATTAGATTGTATTCTCTTTCACCTAGGGCTTTTGTAAGGCACAACTGGCATGTATATTCTTGTCCACATTAATTTTTACTGCCACGGTCAAAAAGCAGCATAAGTCTGAAGCTTGTGTAGAATTTTCTGTCTTTATTTGACATGATCATAGTAGATGAATTAGCTCCCTTGGTGCAGAGAGTGAAAGAAGGTTAGTTGAGGGAAATAAGGAATTTTCAGAGGAAAGGAAAAGTTTGAGGGAAACATATGGCTTAAATGCTCTAGCCTATTTCAGATCAAGCTGAGAGAGTTGAGATCTGTTGGTTCAGAGATCCAGTTCACTGCACATTCCTACTGTGCCTGCCTACTAATTGCATCCCATGTTTGTCAATCAAATATTTGCAATTAACAAAAATATTCCCTTAAGAGACATATAACAGAGGCTGCTAAGTATCCATTGCTTCGCTATTAGAGTCAGCTCAAAAAAAAATAAAAAAGTCTTTAAAAAATATTCTGCTGCTGATGACACTGCCAGACACTTCCAGTCAAAACATTAACAAGCAGGATAGGTGGCATGGGGGCTTTTCAAAGAGATTTTTTTCAAAGAAGAAAAACTTTGATCTTAGTGTTTCTGACCCATCCTCCACCTCTGATTCTTCAATCTACAAGTACATATAGTGGTTTAATTTCACTCAGTGCATAACTTGCCTAAGGAGAAACGTTGATCTAGATTTTTTATTTAACTCCAATTTAACTGATGCTCTAAAGCTGCCCTATCACCGCATAATGCACACTTGCACAAGGTTTCTAAGCAGAAGCTGAAGAAAGCAGAGTAGAATAATAAGAAATGCACAAGGTTCAGAGGAAACATTAATTTGTAAATAGGTAGAAATGCCAGTAATTTGCTGGGAATTGAAGACCTTCTGTATGAAACAGTGAAGCTTAGCAGCTGTGCACTGCTGTTTTATAAATCAATATTACATCTGAAGGTGGTGTTTGAATGCTTGTATCATTGTGGATTGAGTCAAACAAAGTTCTGTGATAAGAAATGATCAAACAAAACAAACAAAATCCCTTCCCTGTCTCATCGGATAAATTCCAAACATAATTCCACAAGAGGGATAGCACATTCAAATCATCCACTTTTTTATAATTGCATAAACCCCACAGTCACAGAAAGATGATTGGATTGGTGATGGACTATTGTATTCTCAAAGACATGGATCACACCAATGGAGAGTTCCTGCAAAATAATAATAATGTGTGTTTTCTGCATGACCTAAGTGGTGGGCTTTAAACCCCATCCAAGCCAAAATGCAGCATTCTGGTGTGAACATGACTGGGACCAGGGGACTCCAACCTTCCACTTTCAACTCTAAAACTAATTCCTTCAGTGCCATGAGCAACCACTTATCCTCACTGCTGCAGTTTCTCCACCTGAAGGAGGAGGATAATACAGAGCCAGCTAATGAAAAGAGCTCAGACTTAGGCCAAGTCTACCCAAGGAAAAATTTGCCAGCATAGCTCAGCAGGTACAGCTTGATTAGCAGATTTACCTCATGTCGACACAGCCTGCACCTGTGAACAGAATATTTTTCCTGCCATCTACCAATTTTCCCATGCAAAATGAAGCAGAACCCCAGCAATGTTAATGATTTTCCCCAAAGTGATCAAAAATATTGTATTCCCCCATGAGTGACATTGCACCACTTTCTCAAAGGTTGTAAATAATCATGGAATGTACTGAAGCCACAAAGGAGCTGCCTTCCCTTGCCATTTTTTATCTTTATAAAACATTCTCTTAATTCAGGCTGTGTCTTAAAAAAAATTAATATCACAAAGTTATATATTTGAGGCTGTAAAACTTACAGAGAATGGGCAGAGACAAGATACAGTATTTCTCACAACCCACCAAGCCCCACTTTCTGGAACCTCAGGAAAGAAAGGGAGTTAGGAGAGTGGTGTCTGCAAAGAAATATCCTGAGAGACATCTGCTGGCCACTTTTACCTTGCCGAGCACCACTCACTGACTGCAGAGCATGTAAGTTTGTGACATTGGACTTTCTGAGTCAAAGGGCAACTTGATGGCCGTACAAATCATAGGTCCACAGCAAACAAGCATCAACGAATAGCCCTGCCTTTGGGATCCATAAAAGATTTAGCAACATCCTTATTGTCTGACTTATTATGAAAGGAATCAAATTCATCACTGTGATTGCAGCGAAGCGGCCTGCAGAGAAACAGGAGAGCTGAACGGCATCCCACACCAAGCCTGTAGGCACATCTCCAGCCTAGTGACCAGCAACAGCCTTCCTCACCACTGCTGAATAAACAGACTCTGCAGCTTGGCATTTGCATGCCACAGCTGCCTGTGTACCCCTGTGCGTGGCCACTCACATTGGCTTTGCCACCGCGGCAGATAAAGGAGGACAGCAAAGCTGGGCGGCACAGATAGCGACAAAAAGAAGACAGAGCCTAACTAGCTTTCACATGGCTGGTGCTGGGGAGATTTTTAATTGCAGACTTGCATTGAAAAGCCCCATTTGTAAATATTCAGCTATCATTTTGCAGGGGGCTGTCAGATTACAGAATTTTATCAAGTTTGAGGTGGGAAAAGAAGAGGAGGAGATGGAGGAGGAGGGTATTTTTGTTCCTGTCCTTCACTTCCTGATAAGACACTTTTGATCCAAGAGAGTTTTTTTTCTTTCTTCCTTTCTGGGCTGGTTGGCTTTTGTGGGTTTTTTTGTTTGCTTGCTTGCTTTGTTTTGTTTTGGGGTTTTTTTCTTTTCTTTAATCTGGTAGCATAAATTTGTTTCACAAGACACAGGTGTTTGAAATATTTAAGAAGTTCTCTGGTTTTGTATTCCTAGCCTCATTGATGAGAAAGCTTACACATCATGACATGGTGAGTTGAAGCAATGATTAAAAGGCTATTGCATATGCTCTTCCCAGCTGAGTTGTTGTTCTCATTGTTGTTTTTAGAGCACAGAGGAATTGTCTGCAACAGCTGCTAATAAACTCTTATGTGACTCTAACATCATGATCTGATCACTCCAGAAGCACAGAGTGGGAGCTAAAGAACCTGGCCTCAGCAATTTGACAAAAACATCCCTGACATATTTTAGCTACTGTCAAAAGTTTGTGACACTGAAAGGAAATTAAATTGTGTGTGGAAGGCTGAATAGGAATACTGGGCTTGTGTTTGTGTGCGCATGAGATTTAAAGCTATGGGCAAAGCAAGCACATATGTGTTTTCAAAGGAACAAATGGGTATTAGACACGCAACTTACATCAAGTTTCAGTGGAAGGACTACCCTTTGTGCCTTTGAAATTCTCCCCCTTTATTTACTGTACTTCAGTAAGGAACAATGCTGAAAAACTAAGACTGTTTTAAAAGGTATCGCACCTGGAGCATTGCTGCTTTAGGATACTAATCTAGAGGCACAAAATTAAACCACCCCAATATACTGATCCTTCTTATTTCATAGATGTTCCAAGAAATCAGCTTAGAATACGTTTTGCTCAGAGCTTCTTAGAGTTCTGTAAGAGTAGAACTTGACCTGACAATGGACCACTTTAGGGATTTCCGTTGGCCTACACTGAATGGCTAGTAGTTATCTACTTGTTATCCTTCCTGGGCAAAGCAAATGGTACAGGAAAGGTAATTATATCTAAAGGCCTAACTCATGAGATCCTCCCATATAAAAATCAAACTGCATTGTTTCATTGGCAGAGGAGGAAAGAGGTTAGTTCTTTTAAGATAGATCCAGGTGGATGAACCTGAACCTGTATGTGCACATTGCAGAAGCTGTATGACTGCATAGGTGTGTGCCATTTGGATCTGGTCTTGGTAAATGTAGTGGTAGCTGTTCAGTTCTTGTGTTAACAGTGTCAAGCTGTCTCTGCAGGATGACTGTGAGCAAACAGTCTGAAGATGTTTTAGCAGTGCATATAGCTGCATATATTTTCCATAAATAGGAGTTTACTCTTTGGCAGACAAGCCAGCATTAGAGCTGCAAAAACACAAGGAATAGAGTAAGTGCCCAGAAAAAGAAAACCTAACAGAGAGACAATCTGTGAAGCAGAAGAAATAAAGAGAGACTGAAGATAAAGAAAAAACAGAAGAATGAGGAGGAAAACTAAAAAGCAAAGGTGAAATGGGAAGAGAAAGAGGCAGTAAGAACAAAAAAGAAGTCAGGAAAAGTACAGAAAACAATTTTGGGATGAAAAAAAATAAAGGGAGTAAAAAGCAGAATAGGACTTAGAAAACATTTTAACTATTTTTTTAATTTGCTACCACCAACAGTGCAGTGCAGGTCCTGCTCCAACTGCCTCAGCCCTTATCCTGTGTCAAGCAATCTAGTGGTGCTTAATCAGCAATAGGGAATAATGGGAACTCTTTTTTGTTAGTAATTGACGGGAAGTGCTGTTTGCCATTGTGTCACTTCAGCAGAGCACCGGCAGGCAGGCCGGCATCAGTGCTGCCAACAGAAACTCTGAGGAAAGCTTCTTGCTGTGAGCAGAGAAGAGTCAGCTACTCCATACAAATCTCTGAGGCTTGTTAGGAAGACATCTAGCAGATAGCTTTTTCAGTCATGTAGTAACACAGAGCAGGGGTTTATATGGCAGCTCTGAAGCCCTCTACAAACAACCACTCCCAAGTGCTGCTACAGACCCTGATAGTTTAAGCATTATGGAGGACTTGTTGAACACAAACAACTTATGTACACTTCATTATATGGCTCCTCTAGGTTCTGTGCTTCCTCAGTTATGGCAACGGCACAAATTCAGCCGTAGTGTTTTTCAGACCACACTGCAGCATGCAGCTCTGGATACCCCAACTGCTTTTTTTAGCCAACTTCTAAAAAAAAGCAGTTGATTTCCAAGGCAATGGGACCAAGTATTTTATTTTTTTATTAATCCTTATCAATAATAATTAAAACTGACTTCTTTATAAGTATCACTGGTTTCATTTTTTCAATGAAGTAGAAACAAAACCAAACTAAAACAAAGGTTTTAAAGGAGGGGTTAGAGAAAAGATAGCCAAGCCATGATGGTCAGGGAGATCAGCAACTGTGAAGTGTAAAGGTACGACTTTGCCTAAGCAAAAAGGAAACTCTTGACTGTAATAAGGTGCCTCAAGTGGTGCAGGCATGGCCTGGCTCTACATATTGAAACAGATGTAGCAATAAATTACAAAAAAAAGGAAAAAGAAAAAATAGGTCATCTCATTCATAAATTTTCCTGGAGTTTTCTTCAATTTCACAAAGGCCTATTTAAATGAACAGAGATGACAATGGCAATTTATGCTTGAAAACAAAATACTGAGCTTAACAACCAGCATAAACCCATTCTTTTCCTAGGCAGAGATGAACTCAGCATTAATTAATTTAGGACACAACTTTCTGAAGCTTGGTTATTCCCTTGGGCAACAACTTTACCTCACATTAATTTACAGTTCAATGGCAATTTTATGGATACTTGAACTTTTATTACTGTATAACCTATACAACCAGAGTTGAACGGATTTTGCTAGTAGGATAAATGATCACTTGGTTTTAAAATGAATTATTGGAATAGCCTTTTCAATACATTACAAGCCAAATGGTCAGTGGCTGCTTTCTCTGACCACACAAATCTCCTGCACCCACATCCTGAGTCAAGGCAGACACTGCCCCATAGCCACCACCACCAGCATAACAGCCAAACAGGATATGATGAAGCTCTCAGCCCCAGTACACCCTGTAGCCCAAATATTAAGGCTGAGTGCCCAAATCCAGTATGTCCTCCCTGAGGACACAAAGCACCTCTGGGCTTTGCAGAGGTTGACAGCTGGTCATCCCATTTGCTCGTGTTTCATTCAGACATTGAAGCCCCATTTCCCATTCACTACAGAGCAAATCCATGTAGTACACCTGTGCTAGAGCACATTTCTTCTTGTAGAATCTGGTGCAGTACTCTTGGCACAAATCTCTAGAAATGGTACAATACTCATCTTTTGGTAATGTGAAGAAAACTTGAGATTAGCACTTTCTAAAGTCCCTTTGTTTATAACTCTTGATCTCAAAAATTAACTTTGACCTCTTCAAAGGCATTAAAAAAAAAAAGGCCTGCTCCTGTGCCTTNGGCCACTATGTCATAGTTTTCCTGCTGCATCATGGCTACAAGCTCCCCTTGTTTGGTGCTCATACTGCATGCATTGGTATAGATGCGCTTCAGATTGGCCACTGACCCCAACACCTTTTTGTGTGTGTGGGCCTTGTTTCCTACCAGGCCCATCTCAGCTCCCTCTATGATTTTTAAACACTTATCCTTTGTTCCAGTTGAAATAGAAGAGGAAGGTTCCTCGCTAATCCACCATCCTATGGGCCCTGATGTGCTTTCTCTGGACTTATTCTTAACAACCCCAGTTGTGTCCCTTCCCCGCTTCATACCTAGTTTAAAGCCCTGGATGGTGCAGCTTGGATAGAAACACCTCTTCTAGAGCTCATGTAACTGCAAGGGTGGTCTTAGCAATAAGCATTGCACAGCCTGGTCTTAGAAAACATTGTATAATAGGTATATAGGCAGCTAAAATTTTCTTATTTATCACCTTTCATTTTAAGCAACCTGAAAGAAAGTATTTGGAGAGAGTCACTGAATGTTATTATTTCCATAGCATCATAAATTCCCCTCCACTTGCACATTCCCTTAATGACTAATGATTTATTTTCAGAGTTCCACGTTTTACTGATACCATTCCCTTGCACCGTGCTCTCAAACTGCTCTCTGTTATTTCATCCATGTTGGTCACAGTGTCCCAGACTACCTTGTCTTCTGGAATTTACCTTAGTTCATGTTAAACATAATCAGAAAAATCACACCGTGGAAAGTATAGCCATGCTAAAAAAGATTTCTATGGGCAAAATTATCAGTAGCTTATTATTGTAGCTCAGAATATTTATCCTGTGATGCTGATCTTATTACAGAAAACTCCTTATACTATGTAATAGCTACTCTAAAAACTGCTGGTTTGCACTGCTAGTTTAAAAATAGCACTATAATATTTAAAATAAATGTGTTGCACGTTATCTTAAGATTGAGGAAAGGACAAAATCCAGTGCAGTGAAAAATGCCACTTTTCAAGAAAAAAACAGAACAAAATATTAATATTACCTTAGTCAATACTTCGGTTTTAGATAAAATTTCACCTTGAAATCTAGCCATCAATTTCTTATAACACCAGAATTGATTTTTAAAAAAAAAATCTGGCAGTAACTTCATTTAAATCCAGTCTTTCTAAATCTGTAGCACTTCAATAAAGGTAACTGAATGGAAAAGTCTTTTTTCAGCTTTAAAACCCCATTTGGCGAGTACCTAAAATAATATAATATGCACCTTGAATTAAAACATCTCATGGGATCATTTTAAGGCTGCTGGCTACACACATATTGTTGGTGCAAGATCACTGCTGTATGGAAGGGTCTGAAGACTGTCAGCTGCAAGCTCTTTTTAAGAACTTGGGAGGTCTAGATGCAACAGTCAGAAGTGGGAAAGAGTTTGCACTTGAAGAGAATGGCATTATGAAACCCTTCAAGTATTTAAGAATTAGAGCTATTAAATGCATGATCTATGACTTTTAAAGCTCTGATCTGCCTAATCTTTCTTCCATCCCTCTTCCCCCAAAGGCATTAATAAAGCCCAAATTAAGCCATGCCAAATCCTCATTTTCCATCTGAGTTTGATGTTTCAAAGGCTATGCCGTTCTACCTTTGTTTTGATATACAGAAATGTCACCTTTGCTTGGAAATGTGCATATTCGGCAATAAAAAAGGAAATAAAGACTTCCCCTACATCATAAGCTGTGTGTTACAGTCTGTCAGCAATCAACAGGGGCAGATGTTAAACTCACCACCCTGTCTTAGAAGCTGTACTTTAATCACATTCCTTTCTTCCCTGTAGGGGTATGTCTAAAATGGGAGGTCCATCATATCCGCTCTCAAGGTATGATAACAAACTATCCTAGATTTACACGTACACAAAGGTCACAAAAATAATTCCATCCCTAAACCAGCATTGACCTGAGCTGTTGCGGACACATCACTGCACTATTGAAGGCATCTTGGACTTTGCCCATCTTGGTGCAATAGTCCTGCTGTGGGTCCTGCAAGTGATAAACCCTCACTAGGAGGCTCTGCCCACAGCCAAACCTGTTGCTCAAAATAATGCTTTGGTAAAAAGGCAAATTCCACAGGGAAACAGGATCTTTTATGAGACCAACTGGCACTCTTAGAAGAAACAGAAAACCTCTGGAAGACACAAAGCCCTGCTTCAGATACGGTATAGAAGCAATAATCTTGAACCTAAATTCTTCTTTTGCTTCCTTTCAGACATGAAGAATTACTTATGTTTCTGAAAGCTTCCTGCCCCATAATTATTTTCATTGGTTTCGTAAAACATTTTATTTCTCTTCACATCCTATGGCATTTTACTATTCCAAATTAGATTATTAGAGAAGCATCTTAATATTTTGTAAGCCCAAATTTTTTACCTTCTACACACAGGTGGTACCACTTCCCTACCACTGCTTTTAACTATTTCACTACAAAGAAAAGATCATGACATGGTGATTGTAGAAAGAGCAACTTCCATCTGTGAATCTCCAATGCCACCTTTGGAAAGGTCAAGAGGAATCATTCAGCAGCAGGTATTAGACACCAGGAGCTGGTCCTTCCAAAGGTCTTTCAGCTGAACATCTCAACCCTTTATGTCCTCCCTGCAAAGCATCCTGCCTTCTCCCTACCCATCACATCAGATACAGGGTCAACTCCTGAAAGTACCACCTGAACTAGAAGCTCTGAATGCTGATGAGCTGCACTGGAGAGTGTTAAATTGAATCTGGCCAGCCTGTAAATCAGCATCATACATTTCTCCTCTTGCTATTAATTTATTCAGTAGAGGAAGGCTTTTCATACACTGAGTTTTAGTGTCTGTTATTTGATGGTAATCGATTAATTTTTAACTATCTTTCAGCTCTCTGATGTTCTATAAATAGCCTAAGCTAATAGAGACATTTTTATACTAGGAATGCAGATCCACTGTGAGGTTATTTGAAAGAAAAAAAAAAAAGGAGTCTAGTATAGTATGTTTGTTCAATGTGTTATTAACTCAGAAAGGAAATTGAGCTGTAGTGAACTATGTAGATCTGATTCTGACAGCTGCAAACAATTCATAGAGAAAATGACTCAGCCTAATTCGCATTTTTTAATTCTTTTCTCACCCATTTCCTTTTGCAGCCAGATAAAAGGTTCAAAATGACCTTGAATTGAAATCCCTGGATTTACCTTAGTGTTTTCTTCTTTTAGTAATATATCCAAAACTTCCTTAGTGGGAAGTCAGTAAAATCAGAGAAAAACCCAAACAACAAAACACCTCCCCCTTCTAGTTTAATGTGAGGTTTTCAGATCCTGAGAAGGGAAGGATAATGTGACTATAGATTTGATTCCCTCAGCAATTCCTTACAGAAGAGAGCTCAGATCTTAATATCACAAATAGCAAATATGGAGCTCAGGTGCAGTGGGAGGCACGTGGCAAAGGACTGGTGGAAGAGTGAGCCAGTGGCTGCCAGCAAGGACCCTCATGTAGCATTCTTCACTTGAGAAAAGGAGACTTTCACCATTGTCAGAGGAAGGCTGAGACTTCACCCTGGGTAGATTTTAGACATGTTCCTCCAGCTGCTAGTACAGTAACCCAACTCTCTGTTGCTTTTCCCTTAATTTCCTAGCACCTTTCTAATGCTGTTTGGTATGACATTTCATTTGGATTCCAATACTTCCCAGACAGTGCTGTGGGCAATGTAAGTTGTTCTTCAGAAATTCAGTTTGGAGGGATGGGAGAGACATAAACCCTCAGTTGTGGTAGGAAACTCAGAAACATTAGCAGCCTTTTTTTTTTTTTTTTTTAATTTACATTTTCCCTGTTAGTTCACCCTGAGATCCCAATGGCACAATTTACTAATTAATTACTATTATTAGCTAATGGCAGTGAAAACTGAAATTACTGCCTGCCTTGAGCATAACAAAATTGACAATAAATCTGTAGTCTGTGAATCACTTTCTTGTACAGGTCTGTTAACCAAAAATCAACAACAGTGGCTGCCTTGATCCTTCCCAGCAAACCATCTGGCACACATGGATGCACAGACTTCACATTCCAAAGAGAGGTGCAAGCATGACAAGGGACAGACACTTGCATTCCTGGACACAGAGTATATGTAGGCACTACTAGATTTGAGAGGGCTTTGTCCTCTTTTCCTGACCAAAACCTATGAGTGATGTTTCTTCAGAAACAGGGTCTGGAATCATCCCCTTCAAACAGCAGAACAGTTGTTATCTCCCATTTGTCACAGCAAGCGTGCACCCAACAACAGGGAGACAGCCATAGCTATTGGCACCGGCAACTTGCCAGTTGTATGCACAATGTTTTGGAGTTTTCTTAGATTTGCCTTCTCCATATACATATATGGCACTTTTTAATGCCCAATGCAGAAGTTACTTTGAGATGGATCAAAGGCAACATGCAGGGTGGGGAACCAATCGGAAAGAACCTGACAATGTTTCTCAAGGATGAAAACAAGAGGAAGAGGAGGAGGGGCACCTGAGCAGTAAGCAAGGACGCTGCAAGAGACAGGAGGTGGTGGGGACACAGCAGCAGAGGTCAGGAGGTCATAGAACCATAGAATCATTTGGGTTGGAAGGGACCTCTCATCTAGTCCAACCCCTCATGCAGTGGGCAGGGACATCCCCAACTAGATCAGGTTGCTCAGAGCCCTGGCAAGCCTCACCTTGAATGCCTCCAGGGATGAGGCCTCAACCACCTCCCTGGGCAACCTGTTCCAGTATTCCACCACCCTCGTGGGGAGGAACTTTTTCCTAATATCCAGTCTAAATCTACTCTTGTCTAATTTAAAACCATTGCCCCAAGTCCTTTCACTACAGGCCTTTGTAAACAGGCCCTCTCCAGCCTTCTTGTAAGTTCCCTTTAGGTACTGGAAGGTCACTAGTAGGTCCCCCTGAAGCCTTCTCTTCTCCAGGCTGAACAATCCCAGCTCCCTCAGCCTNGAGGGACACCACTTGTCACTGATCTTCAGCTGGACTTCGAGCCATTAACCACTACCCTCTGGATGTGGTCAGCCAGCCAGTTTCTTATTCACTGAACAGTCCACCATCAAATCCATAGCTCTCTAACTTGGCCAGTAAAATGTTGTGGGCAGTTGGCCATGTCACCTTTCCAGAGAAACATCCCTTCATTCCCTTAAAGTGTTTCCCTGATGTTTCCCTGTTGGCTGCTACAACCTCAGGAGCCGCTGACTTGATTCCATGAGTCTTTGACTGTGCTGCATGTTGCAGGGCAACAGGCTGAGACCCTTACTAGTCCCCCTTCCCATCAACTCTGGTGTCTCCTCCTGCAGCTTGTCACATGAAAGACTGCTGATATTATTATCTCCTTACCCCATCATACCTAGTTTAAAGCCCTGTCGATTAGTCCTGCAATCTCAATAATCCTGGTGCTGTGTAGGCCAAACCATTGTTGAAGAACCCAAATTTGCGGTGGTGACACCAGCCACAGAGCCACGTGTTAATGGACTGGATGCAAAGGAGATGGCAGCAAAGGAATTTGCAAGGGTTGGAAGCACTATGCTCCGAAGCCAAATGCTCTGGCAGCACTCCTGAACCATCTCCTCACAGCCACCACAGTGGGTACAGATGCTGGGAAGCTGGATGAGGGAGAGCCGGCAACATCTGTTAGTCACTCTGCAGCTATTTCGCAGTCCAGTATCACCTCCCAGTAGTGTAGAAACCCCAGCCTCCTTTTGCAGCTCCTTGCATTGGTGAATGCTATACTACTTCCCCAAACACATGCATGACTTCCTCACCATGCCTTGCATGCTCCAGGGCAGCGCTTCCTCCAGGCTCAGCCTTGCCCCAGTCCAGATGAGACCTGCTGTTTCAACTCTCCATGAGAATTAAACTGCAGAAGATGTCCTCTCAGAGCAGCTGTACGAGTTTGTGTCTGTATGCATGTGAATGCCTATATAACAATTACTCTCTCCCCCAGTCTGAAACAGTGGGTGGTCACTAATGTTAGACTAAAATCAATAGGTAGAGAAGAAACTGTTTACCAAAGCATGACAATGACTAGGTCACTCAGCCAAAAAGGAAGTTAGCATTGTTACAAGAAGAAAACACTCAGAAGAGGGCTATAATTTAGTGCCTAGATACTATAGTGACTAGGAACTGCAAAGACAGATTAGGCAAAAATTAAATTTGTTTAGACAGACAAAACTCAAGAATCAGATCGAAGAAATCACCTTCAATATAGTGCAGGGAATACTCTTCCACCCTCAAAAGTATCCAAAAGAAAGAAAACCCAAGAAGCTGCCAGCCAAAATTACCTGTGCAGTTCCATTTAACAAAAAATCAATATTACAATAAGATGCCAGTAATGAAAGAAAAACCACAGCAGCATCTCAATAAAGATTACAAATTACAAGATTATAAATGGAGAGCCACAGTCATTTTGGACAGCCATATATGACCACAGTGTAAGTGGAGGCCAAATGATGGTTTAGGAGAAACGCCTGCAGCTTTCAAGAAAGCCAATGGGAGAAGCAAACATGCATCTAAGGCAGAATTTGGCTCTAAGACTTGCACATGAAAAATTTTGGTAGGGAGATACAGAATATCCCAGAAATAAAAGACCTGCTCATTAGAAACCCATCCAGCCAAGCCTGTGGGGAGATCCTTAAGTAGAATGTCTGCCATTTGTTATTTTCAAGAATCTGGTGTATCCTTGAGTTATTTTTAATGCACTGAATCTGTTTTCTAATAATAATTTCTCTTTCATCCAAAGAGCTCTTAAGTAATTCAGAGGCATTTGACAAAGGAGATTCACAATGCTCCAAAACCTGCTCCTACAAACACCAGTGGTAAGGACTCCTCACTGCCACAGTGCAGGATCTGTCTCACCAAAGAGTAAAATAGGTAAAAACATGGAGTTTGTTTTGGAAACAAGAGAAACCACAGATAAAGAATATTGAAGTGACCTGGTCAAAGACCTGCAGTGAATCAGAAATAAAGAAAGGAGCATAGGGGTTTTGGTTTGTAATCATCTCATCTAACCATCAGCTCTTGTGCAAAACCTTATTTAAACAAGACAAATAATACTAGAAAAATCCCCACCATAATTTCATTCTGGCATATCCCTATCAAATCACTATATAAATAAAAAGCAGAATCTGCTGTGTAGAACTGAGACTCCTCTCTGTTTGTGCAGTGTCATCCAAGCCCATGCTTAAGAGATGTTTGTTCATCCTTGTCCTCTTTATTTTGTTAGATGTACAACAATAGTTTCACAGGACAGTATTTTCAGCACTTTTATATCTAAATAGTCAAGTTGGAGAAAACCAAAGCAAACCAGATTAGAAGATACACACCAAATGGAATCCTGAAGGGGTCTAGTGGAAATTACTAAATTGAACATGTAGATAACACCTCCAGAGAAAGGCAGGAAGTGTAGGTATGCCATCAAGGCAGCACAGACTTCAGTATAGCTGCAGATACCTACCAGAGCTGGAAAAGAAGCTTTAACAACAGATCACAAAGAAAATATAGATCGAAGCCAATAAACTGCAGGAAAACGAAAATCAAAATGATAGATTGAAGAAATTTATGTATCTGCATTGTGAGAAGTCCATTGAATTGAGCAAATCATACTCCTCCTAGGGAAGTGATTCATTACCATATGGAAGGACAGAACGTATGATAAAGGATGGGGGG
>VWZO01022441.1:126648-216934 GCA_013396975.1 Bucco capensis | reverse complement strand
GGGGAATGACTGAATAGCAGAATCTACCTACAGAAAGGGAGAAAGAACATTGTTGTTGAATTGTAGCAAAAGTACTTCAAAATTCCAACAGGCCTGACTAATGTAGATAAGGAGGGGCAAAAAAATGCTAAAATACATGGTATCATGCCCATAAACAAGGGTGAAGGTTGAATCAGAGAAAATTTAAAATGCACTGAGAAACAAGCAGTATCAGCAATAGTGGTGCCAGAAACAAACAGATTTTATTCATCTTTACTTAGGGGCTGTGTCTCCATGCCACTGACCTACTTATACTTCAAGCAGTATGTGTGGAGAAAGGAGGAGACATGCTAACACTCAAGAAAAAGGTCTTATACCACAACAATATTGTAGTACAACAGTGCCCATAGTCTGGCTGTTAGGGGATTTATAAGCCAAGCACACAAATAGACAGTAATGAGTTACTCACCAGAGGCTGTCAGCAAAGTTGCTAATTAGTACAAATGGTAGTGGATTTTGAAACACTGTCCCCTGCTTTAGTGGGAACTGTTCCAAGACCACCTAACCTGGATAAAAAAGCTTTACTCCCCTTAGTCCATAGTGGCATTTCCAAGGATTTTAAAGTGTGAGACAAAATCAGAGTTATAATGGAAACTCAGGTGCAAACTTAACCACCAGAACAAAGTGACTCACAACTGCATAATTCCTGATGAGACACCCCACATGCAGAAAATAATTACTCCTCTCTCTCATCACGGAAGATTTGATCCACCAATGTCAACAGAAGCCCTTCAATTGAATTTTGTAAGAACTGGGCCAAGTCCCAGGATTGTGTGTGCCACTGCTGCTGTGGATAGTAACCTTGAGTTACAGAATCTACAAAACTGACAAAAACCTTCTGTTAACCAGCAATTCTAATACATTCATTACACAAAACATGCAGATAGAACCATCAGAAAATGCAATTAAATGGGGGACAGCTTTAATTTGCTCCCTTCAAACAGAGAAACACTATCCTCTCAGAATTTCACAGGATCAGGGTAACAAACTGTTGACATATTAGAGCCACTATTAAGAAAAGCAATATTGAAAGGAAAAGAATTATTGATTGGTTATTATAGTTTAAATATTTTTCTTATTTAAGAATTGCAGCAAAGTTGCATTCCTGTTGCCTTTGCCAATGAACATGCTAAAAAAACAACACATCAAATTTTAGTGAGTTTTTCTGGCACTACTTCCTTCAAAAAGAATCAGCTTTTAAAAACCACTGACCCGTCTAGCCACTGAGAAGGTAATACATTTGCTATTAAAATATGTCTTCCTATCAGCAGAGATAATTTCTGTAATATTTTCTACTGTAAAACCCCTAGGAAATTAAACTAGATCAAAAATATTTAATATGTATTATAAAAACAATTTAGACAAGAAAGGTCAGTAATCGAAAGGTGTGATACTTGCAATCAGAGCCAAGTTACAAAAAGGGTTACCCATTTATAGCCAAGTCAAACAACACACAATTAAGGTTAACTTGGCTCTGCTGGCATCATTAAACCCACACATGTGGATTGTTGGGGGCTAAGATAGTTTCAGCAACGTCTTGTTTACCTTGGCTATTTCCATGACTAACAATTTTGTAGACTGGCTCTGCTTGTAGACATCACACCTTTTCACTCATTCTTTACACTTGGCATCTTAACACAACCTAAATGTTTGCCCCAAATATTTTATTTTGTTTAGAAAAAAATTGTTAAGAGTCCATATATACAAGAATAGAAAAAGAGACACCCTGTTCCATGAATGAATATGCCATTTTCTGTTTCACAAATTTAAAAAATAAAGTCATCTCAACACTCTCTCACAGGGGATTAGAAGAGTTAGGAAATGAGGAGGAGACTTCACCACTCTTAGATCACCCATTCAAACACAGCTGGAGTGGCCAGCATGAAACACAGCTATTACAAGACAGTGGCACAGGGAGCTGACAGGGATGGCAACAAAATGTCTATCAAAATATTTTTCAGCAGCTCAGTTGTTTTACTAGAGGAAAAAGTTCACAAAAAACCTATTGTTCCTTTCGCCTAGAAATTTATCTACATTGTGAAAAATGAATACATTTCAGTTTCAGTTCCCTCTGAAAGCAAACAGGTGTATTTTATACTGGGGTAACNTATCCACTATCCTCTTTTTATCAGCGCGCTTGGAAAAGGCGCTGAGGAGGAGTGTGGATGGAGCCCTCCCTGGATCTTCGTTCGCGAAGCCTAGCCATACAACTCAGTCCCACAATACCTCATAGTCACATTATATGCCAATTCTCCTCTACCAGTTTTGCTTCTCTGACAAAGTATACATTGTGTAATGCCCAGCATATAAGGAACTCCAAGAACTAGATATCACAAATGCCTGGGCAGATGCCTCCCTTCACCAGCCAGAAGAGCCCCAGCACGGTCACAAAGCCTGGCCATGGATTCACAGTCTGAAATTTGCCCACAGGAAAGAGTAATATGCTATAGTTCCTTGTAGTAACCAGCAATAACACACCTCCCCCACCCCCTCCCTTTCAGCAACTTCAAAGCAACAGAGGCACATAAATGTTTTTATGGATCCAGGCCAAAACATACTCAGTAATAGATACTGAAACAAATTATTTCATGTGCCAGTTCTGTAGGTTAATTCACATAAGTGAGAAAACAATTCTGACTGAAAGGCGGAGGGATTTTTAAAAATTTGATTCATGCAGAAGTGTTAACACCCTTTTGCTTAGACCCACAATTGCTGAACAGAATAGAATCAGTGGAAATGTTATTTCCAAGCTCTGTGGTGTAAATAAAACCTCCTCTCGCTGACTCATGTAATGAGCCATTTTTGTCTGTACGTTTTTATGCCAAGGGGGATATAACTTTCTGCTCCAAGCATTCTTCTCATAGAGAGCTTCTTGTGTCTCAGATTCTCTTTTGCTCTTGGTTTTTGTGGACTCTTAAAATCTCTCTCTCTAGTAATCTCTGTTTACTGTAACCTCATCCCACTTGTTCAGCTTGCTGGTACAAGTGAAAAAAGACATGAAGTTATATCAGTTGCAGTGTTTGCACATTATTGGGAATTATATACAAAATGATAAAATAACCATGAAAGGCTGCATTACAGTAGCAACACCTAGGCAAATTTACACCTCATGTGCACAATAACTGCAGGGCAGCTTCAGTTACTTCAGCCAAAAATGTCTGAACATCTTTTTAATGACCTTCATCTAGTTTTCAGCAAACCATCCTCATTCCTGCTAAGAGCAGCTGGCCCTAGCCCCTCTGACAGAGAAAGGAGTGGAAACTAAACCCCAGCCACATCCCCAGCACACATCCATATGCGTTGTGTCTATTTTTAGCCTTCTGAGAGTCCTGTGAGATGTGACATATTTATGGGAAACAAAGGTGGGGAGTAAGCGAAACTGTAGCCCTCCCTGTTATTAAGGTTGTGTCATTACTTCATCCACACCCTTATCTTTGGTGTGAATGGCTATGGAATCACCTCCCCATGCTTTGCCCTCATTCATGTTCCTCTCCCACAGAGCACAGGGTCCCTTCTCAGCCCTCTGACAGGGCTGGGGGTTTCTCTAACTGCCCTCAAGCTTCCTAGGAGTTTGTGCCCATCTACACAGAGTGACCAAAAATGATCCAGGCCTAAGAAAGGAGGAGCCACAAATGACTGATTTTTACAGAAGAATAAGGACAACATCCATCTCTACTGCAATCTTGTTTCATCCTTAAAATATCCTGAATGCTAAAGGAGATAAGATTCTAAGGGGGGAGGGGGAAGGGGGAGAAATCATATGTAGTCATGCACATAAGAAGAAACATGTATCATAACTAGATGCATGAGAGGGTCTAGATTAAGAGTTTTTAAATATTATATATATATACACAAAATTGTGCAAATACACTAGAGAATTGATTTGTAAAGAGTGTACTTCCAAATCCAAATTACTAAAGACAAGTAAGAGTTACAGTATTTTTTGAATTCTGGCAGATTACAGTGATAAAAATTTTTTGCCTTCTGTGAAATAAATGCAACCCATGGAGGTCTTAAACAAGCCAACCTTATTTGCCAAACAAATCAAATGTTCAAAAAGATTATGGACATTAGCAGACAATGATTTTTCTGTTTATTGATTCTCTGTAAGGAAGAAATTAAATAGCAGGTATTAGAAGGATACCACATGCATAGGCTCAGACATAATACATCGGGAGGGCACGTGAATACTTTTGTTTTACTCCACTTAGTGTACATAGCTTTTCCCATGGCTTGTGTGGAAAAAAAGCAAGGTATTGCAGTAGGCACAGCTCTTTATAATTCAACATAGTGGATCAGACTAACAGCAGAATATGAGATCTACACCAACAAAGTAGCTAGCAGGTGTCGTCTCAGAATTTCTTAAGTGTTCTTAGCAAAACAGGTGCCCACAGGAAGAAGGCAATTTACATATCAGCTATATCTTTACACCTGTTTGCAAATGCTGATACAGACCCTTTTATACCAAGCACTTAGCCAATAGGAAGCTAAGGTACAGCAGTGACTAATTGATAATTGAAGAAACCTTTAGGAATACCATCAAATATCTGGCACTGGATTGTCTCATCTGCTTATAGCAGAGGCTGTTCTGCCATGCACTTATCATGCTGCTCTGCTAGTTTTCCTAACAATTAAAATGGTGTACCTGTGTGAATCAGAGGTTCAGTTGCAATTTTCAGTGTACTGGCTGTGTTTTAGTGTTGTCTGATGGCTCCTTCTTTATTCTGCAGAGTGGATCACTCTATTACCATTGTGTAGATGGCTCACAGGTTGGCCCTTGCCCCTCTCTTTCATAAAGTAAGTATAATTAGATGATAATGCCCTTCTTGTCAAAACTTACTGCTTATTTAAGCCTGTAGTAATAATTCCAATTTATTAAAGATTTTGTTCTGATAACATTATCATCACTGTTTATTCAAACGAACACTCTTTTTTCCAGGGAAACAAAAGACATAATTCCTGCAAACAGATGTAACAAACCTGTCAAGTTCTCAAATGGTTAAGTTGAGCATTTTACTTGGAAAGGCTGACAAATTTTCTTCACTTCAAAATATCATTAACACCAATAACACATTTGCCCAAGCCTATTTCTAAGTTGTAAAAAAAGATTGCTACAGATTAAGACCCTTGATATAATGCTATAAGCTCCTAACAATGGTATCTTTTATAGTGAAGAGCAACTGCAGACACAAATTGCCCCCTTTCCTGCACCTTTTTCACAAAAAATCAATATTAAAGTAGTAGCTGCCTTAACTCTCCCATAGACTATATGAGAAAAAACCACAGCCACGCTTAGGACAGTTTAGGTCAATAAAGAATCAATACTGTGGTTGAATCTGTAGAAAGATAAAAGACTTGGAACTCACTACAGTGTGCCCTATTGTTTCTCTCTATTTTGAAAAGAAGCTGAAGCGCTTCACTTTTTTTTTAAACCAGCAATGAATTTAGTGTTTGCAGAAAGCAAAGGAGGTCACTGGAGGCAGCATGTGGCTTCAGTGTCTGCAGACAAGGGGTCTGATCTTGTTCACCCACACCTCCCATTTAGTTCAAGGGGAGTCTAGGGAGCAAGAAGAATGCAGCCCTGGGCCCCAAGCAGACTAGAAACCAAAACACTGTAACACGCTTCCATCAAGTCCAACTCATTTATTAACTATGGAGAGACTATCCATAAAAACTCAGGAGTAGAAGGGGTTCTTATCATGATTTCTAGCTCCCTGTCCATTAGGAAGAAGAGAGCTGATTTCAAGCGGAGAAAGCTCTCTGATGTATTTGGCAATTGCCAGACATGTAGATCCCCCTTACAGCTGAAGTCAAGTTCACTTTCCACATTTCACATTGTGATTTAACCAAACTTGAAACCCTTCTGAAGAAACACAGGTTCAGAAGCAAATAAATACCTCAACAGACATACAGGCTTACATGCACACACACATGGTTTGGATTCGTTTGCCTCTGTTGTATCCCCTTTTCTATGCACTGCATACTGTGTTTCCTTTATAAGCCTGAGAAGTGCAACCATATACCTGTCTGGAGAGTAACTGAACATGAAAAAATATTGGTTTGTGAGGACTGGAGAGCTCAGATAAAAAACGATTTATGAGCCCAAATCTTCCAAATTCTTTACTTGAAGATGAACTTTGTTATCCTTCAAGAGGCAGCTTCTAACACTTCCAGCTTACAGCAATAGTTCCTGCTTGCAAAAGCTCAGAGAAATCTAGATAAAGCTGGAACTACAGTTCTTTACAAAAATTGGTAAGGCAGCCAGCTGGTAGCAGCAGCAAAGACAGCCACGGTTTTAAATGTATCATCTGTTGAAAGAAACAGCTACATTCTTGAAATGCTGGGGCTCTCAAATTCATAGGGAACACTCCCACCCCTGCTCAGCAGGTTAGTTATGATTAGAAAAAATTGTGGTTTTAATATTGTAGACTGAGCTGTTCAGGCCACTAAGAAGCACTAATTAACGGTTAACAGTAATCCAAGTAGTTTACATAAAGAGTAAATGCAACTGTTCTCTTCAGCATTAAAAGGATTTTTTGCTAAATAATTAGTTGTTAACAATAATAATTAATATTATTATTACTACTACTATCAGGGTAGAATTATTTTATTTTCTTGCTCCTTTTCTACAGCACATGATCCTCTAATCATAGAATGGTTTGGGTTGGAAGGGACCTCTGGAGGTCATCTAGTCCAACCCCCCTGCAGTGGCCAGGGACATCCCCAACTAGATCAGGTTGCTCAGAGCCCTGGCAAGCCTCACCTTGAATGCCTCCAGGGATGGGACCTCAACCACCTCCCTGGGCAACCTGTTCCAGTGTTCCACCACCCTCATGGTGAGGAACTTCTTTCTAATGTCCAGTTTAAATCTACTCCAATTTAAAACCATTGCCCCTTGTCCTTTCACTGCAGGCCTTTGCAAACAGGCCCTCTCCAGCCTTCTTGTAAGTTCCCTTTAGGTACTGGAAAGTCACTAGTAGGTCCCCCCGAAGCCTGACCTTCCTCTCTCCCACTGCAAATACTAGAAACATGGAAATGTGTGGCTATAAACACATCTGGCATACTGATAGATGAGTTTCTGAGGTGCTTTCTATTTGGAGAAGTACTTCACAGCACTGAGAAAATTTAAAAAATCCACTTTTTGCTCTAACCCTAGCATAGTGCCAAAGAAAGAAGATATGTATATAAGTAAATAAGCAGTGTATTCAGGGTACAAATCTCAACGATTTTAGCAGGACATTGTGAAGGTCCAACAAAGCATTCAACTAAAGTTGCCTTGAGCAAACACTGCTGGAATTCTCAGAAACAAAGAGCAAAACTTCTAAAGTTCAAACACCTCACCTCTTTCTTTGTTTAGCCTGTATCTTGGGCTAAACTATAGCAGTGGCACTATCACCCAACAACGCCTCTCCAGCAGGGAAGCAGGATCAGGAAAAGGACAGAAGACCCACAGGTTGAAAACAGATTTAACAAACCACCAAGCTAATACCCATATAAAGTATACAAAGTTATACTCAGCTCAGAGAACGCACAGCGGTCACAATAAACAGGAAAGCTGTCCACAGGAGAAAGAAGAGGAGCCCAATCAGAAGGAGTCTGAGCAAGAGCAGGAATGTGAGCCAAAAGCCTTCCTCTCCTCAGCCAACCTCCTACTTTACAGTGAGCATGATGTTTACAGGATGGGATACACCTGTGAGCCAACTCAGGTCAGCTGCTCTGACCAAACTTCCAACGGCCTGCAGATAATGGCTGCCCTATAACTCTGTCCAAACAAAACCTGGGCAAGCTCCATGCCTTAGACTTTTTTCTATTCAAAATACAATCTTCTTTTGTATCTAAACAGTATTTTATTTTATTATTCTATCTCTTTGCCATAGCCTCTCATCCCATCTGAAGCTGCTGCTCCTCTCTTTCCCTACCCCTGGTTATACATCTTAAGCTCAGTGACCATTTTCTTACCTCCTTCAGGGTCTCTATTAGGCTTCTTAGACTCTTCCAATCTTGCAGAGAGCCTCTGACACAGCATTCCCTTTGGATAGCTCTTGCTACCTGACACTCATCTGGAGAGGTCTGATTAACACATCTCTGAGCACTGGTGTCCCAAAAAGGTTTGAAAAAGGAGATGAGCTAGGAGGTTTAATACAGCTGCAGCTTCACAGAGGGCTTCAAACAAAGATGACTTTGTCATGGGAGGTTGGGGAAGAAAAGCAAAGTGCATTGACCTCTTTCAGTCTAATGACACAGAGATACATTTGTTCTGCAAATAGCCAGCATGGGTTAAGATTTTAAGGCCCTCCAGTTGATTGTTACCATTTATCTGCTGGTAACTTAAATGGCCAGCAAAAACAGCTTGCTAGCTTTTGTACTGAAGGAGCTTACGGAAAACTATATGAGACATTCACCCAGCTAAGTTACTGTTCCAGTTTGTTCCCAACAAGGTGTGCACCTTAATTACAGCTGAAGTTAGTTTTTGGGTCAAAGTATGGCTGCAGTTCTGAAAAGATCTTTATTTTCTAAACTTGCTGCTAACTCATTTTATCAAAACTGCAGCAGACAAATACAGTACTGCTTAATTTCAGCCTTATAATGTAGCTCAAACAGCAAGCTCCACAAGACAGTAGGCTTTGAGTAATTTCCGCCCCTTAGTTACTCTGTCACCAGCTGAACAATGCCAGGACTAATCCTGCTCTCACTGACTTCAGAAGCACAGGGTCAAGTGCAATATCATTATACTCTGGTTTGATTTACACTAAATTATAAAATCAGGGCTTTAAATTAAATACTGTGCAAATATCAGGAACTTAACAGTTAATTTTCCCCATATCTCCAACAAGATCTCTTACACTTCCCCTTTTCAATTAACAGCACCTATTTGAGTCAGTTTCTGGGATGAACCTCTATGCATTTGTGTGCTGTAGTACAAGGCATGCTAAAAGTCTGATCCCTATTACAGCCTGCAAAACAAAATAATTCTAGACTTACTTGATTTTTGCAAAAGGCAGAAACAACAAAAATTAATCTTTACACAAACAACCCAAGGGAGCATTTAGTGGGACTTCTCAATCTATTCAGGATCTGTAATTCCCAGCCCCCAAAGTTTCCATGTTACAGCTTAATATCCAGGGACTCCATATGTTGAGGGAACACAGCAGAAACAAAATGAGCTGAAAAAAGAATGCATTAGATTCAAACATGGGATAAAACAGTACCCAAGGAGCCCTTGCTTCATTTTCTCTACCTGGAACCATGGGACATTGCAGCCATCTCAGCCTCATTCAAGTGTGACATTTCTTTGGAATATGACAGTGGTGGCGACCTTGTCATTAACTGATGCTGCTAGCAACATTTCAGCTTTCATAATTCAGTTAATTTTCAAGCCACTGGTTACTGAACCCCCAATATAATTTCAATACAATTAAACCATATTAAAAATAATAATAATAATAATAAAAAAATCAAACCACCTTCTGAACAAATACCACTCAGTGTTTGATGTGAACTCACTAAAGCAAGGAAGTTTTCAGTTAGGGTTTAAGCAGTATCCTTAACTTCTCGGTGTCATGCCTGGCACTTAGGCACACACACAAGAGCCCCTGATGTTCTGGAGCTTCTTGCTCTGGTTGAGGCACAGATGGAAAATTGTCAGCCATAATGCTAAGGAGCTAGGGCTGAAACTTCTGCTGCAGCTGTGTTACGTGTGCAAGGCAGACCTAGGCAAAGCCATGTTGACTTCCCTCCCATATTCACACCCTCAATCTGGGAGGCAGGAGAGGCCCAATTTGGCCTGTGTGCAACCCTAGAAACAGCTTGCCTCTCCTAGGTGACCCCCTAGGATTGCTGGTGGCATTACACTGCCCTTTTCAATTACTTAGAGGCATTCATATGTCATGAGCCATTTTTTCTGTGCTGCTAGAACCTCCTCAGAGACCACCCTGCTCCTTGGATTTGCTTTTCTGAAGGAGCTCAAAAGAGACAGGCTTCTGGGAGCAAAATCTGCCTGCAGAACTTTTATAGACAAGTAGGTTGTCAAATGCAAGAGCTATCCTAGGGTGGCAAACCTTCCACGTGCAGCTTAACATTGCTTAGTATTCATCCTTAAGAACAAAAGCAGGTCTGCACACACACCTGCCAATGGCTGTGGAGCAACATGTGTGTCTGTAAAAATGAGGTGGGGAACATACTGCCTATGCCTTTGAAAACCTGATCCTAATCTCTTTTTTTCATACAAGTCCTGTGCTAAGAACACTTAAGTTCTTTCCTTTCTGCATTTTTTTTCTTCCACTATTGGCAACAACCACCAGAAACCTGAGAATGTTGCTGATTTCCTGGTGGATTTGTCCTCTCCTGCTTGGCAACACTAGTCATTCTTCCCTTCCATCTTGTTCCCCCAAATCACCAACTTTCTGGATGTGTGAACTCAGTGCATTTTGCACAGCAAAAGTTGACATTGCTGCCTTTCCTTCAGGGCTTTCTCCACCTACCATCACTGTGGTTCCTTGCTTCCCTGCACTTGGCTGGGAATATATTGCAAGTTATGAATTCAGTATGGGCCCTTTATGGATGCTCAGCAGCAATACAGTGAAGTTAAAATTAATCAAGAAAGGAAGGGAATAGAAACAACAACTTTACTGATGCCAATCGGGCTCTGCAATGTTGCAGGAGCTGAAGAGCTGGTCTCAGGCATCCCCCTCCTCTCAGCTTGCCATTCATTTAAAGTCTTTCAATCAAAACCACGTTTCAGTCATTCTACCTCCTCCCCTGCTTGAGAAATAAAACCTGAAAAAGAAGCTTGCCTGAGGAAAATCTGAGGGCCTACAAATTCACCCCTCTGAAAGTTTGAGTGATGGTAATATTAAATACTTCTCATTCCTGTCCTCTGCCTTAACTTCTGCAGCAGTTACAGTTGCTGCCAATACCTGAGAAAGGACTAGTTATTTTCCAACTGGTAAAACAAAGGTCTTATTTTGGAAGCAACTATGCATACCATGGCTCAGCTCAAAGACAGTTTTTGGGGGCCAGGCAAATTTTTGGGGACCTCTGTAACAAAAGATTTGAAAGGTAACCCAGCCATGCCTTTAATTACACTGCTGTTAGCACTTCAGTAAGAAGACAAAAATTGGAGAACATGGAGTTGGATTCAATCTAGAAGAAGATGTGAGAGTTAAAATTAACACAGTCCTGCATGATTTAAGAAAAAATATTCAGGAGTGTTATTTATTTAGCCTGCAGCCAAAGTCCATTACTGAGAATTACTCTTAATTAGAGTTGTGCGAGGTTGGGAATATCCACTTCTATCATGGTTCTTTCACCTACCAGAAGAACAACCAAGCTTGTTGAGCCTCTGGCATTTCTAGGCTGGTTAGAAAAATTGCTAGATGATAAAAGTATCATTTTAAACAAGATAATCTAAACAGTCACACATAGAAAAAAATATTTGTTTTACTTGTGCTTTTAATCTGACATCTACAGCTTCATCAAAGAAGCTCTGTCTAAAATATTGCCCTGAAAACCTGTGTGAGAACAAGGTTTACCAAACACTGAACCTCTCTTAAACAAATGCATGCTTTGTCTCAGGTTTTTCTGTCATTAATTGATAATTTCTCTCCCTTGGATGAACACAACCCAGACCATTCCCTTTCCAGTGGCAGCTCTAAATCAGGACTGGATTCAACACTCAGTGAAATTTTTGGGTAGGGTAACAGATTGAGTATATGGTCTCATCAGCGACATCAGGCGGGTATAATGTGCAGGACTAAGGAGAAATACCCAGTCAATATATAAGGAAAAATGGAAAAATCTGAGAGGCTTAGGCAAGGGCTTGAAAGACTGCCCAAACAAACCGTTTTCAAACACATCATGTAAAATGCAATTCCACCTTTGAAAGAACAACCCTCATAGGGAAGTGAGTCTTGTTAGTCCTTGAGGAAGTGGCTGTAAATTGTTTTCACTAAGTGGAAGAGGTCTGGTGGGGCTCTAGTCACCACACAGAGCTGGGCTAGACTTCAGACCTGTGATTTGAACTCACAACACTTCAAAACAGGGAATATCATGGTGCCAGCCACAGGCATACCTTTGACTCAACCAGCTTTACAACTGACTTTTGTCAAGCCCATGTCTGAAATAAGCCTTCAGCTAGAGTAAGTATGGTCAGAGTAAATGAGGATTAAACATAAGTCCATTTTCAGCATTACTAAGAGAACATAAGAATTAACAAAGGATGGGACCAAAAGATTTTGAATGTGGTTCGGATGAGTTCAGGAAATATTAATATTTATTTGGGAGTCTTGGACATACAAAATGTGACTTGCCTGCAGTTCTTATTTCATTACCTGCTTCTTACTGGTTCCCTGCTTTCAGTAGCAGAACCAGTGGCAGAATCTCATAGGAGATAGATAGTCAGAAAGAAAATACATGGACAGGAAATAAAGGAAAAGATGGAAGCTCTACAAACTTAAATTCCTAAGAACAAGCTCAGTTTAAGCCTAATGGGAGCTTGAGTCATTTCATCTGTTCCTAATTGCTTTGCTCACTCCTGGTGAGAGCTGAGAGCCATTGTCATGTCAAAGGATGGAAACAGTCCAAAAATTCAAAGCTAGTGACTACATCATTATCAGAAGAGGAGGAAGCAGTTGAAAGCCAAACCGTGATTTACCTTTTTGCAACTACCCACCCAAATCAAACCTGTAGATACATAGTCATGGTCCAGATCTACGACTTTTGGTGTTGATTCAAACTCTCTTTTGATTTTACAGGTTTTTGGACAAGTAATCTGTGAAAATGACATATGACTCACCCATGACATCACTAGAAGACCGTGCAAGAAGCTACACTGTCTCATGGAGCTGAGTAAACATGAAAGGTACATAGCGCCTGGCAGGAGAAGAAAAAATTATATTCATGTGAATGATTTTTGTTAAACCATAGACTTGAACTCTGGAGAAAATTTAAGGGGCACTAAGACTTTAAAGCAAAGTAGAGCCAGTAGCCTTGAGTCTTATTAAACAAAAACAACCAGAGTATCCACATTTTTGTAGCCCTACTGTGAAGTTCCAATAAACTTTACCCCCAAAACTCCATAACACTCCTTACTCAGCTTCATGGAAAACGAGAAGTGATTCCAGAGGTTGGCTGACTATTTAATACCTCTTGTAGTAGTTAAAAAGGCCACTTTCTTCTTCTCTCTCACACTCTTTTTTTTTAAGTTTTACTGCAAAACCATTAAAGAACGAACTAGTTCTAGCAATAAAAGGTAGCTATATTCCCACAGGGAGAAGGGGAATGGTGGTTCCTGCGTACCCTTAACACTCTTGGCAGGGGTACTTATAAAGAAGGTGAAGGTCACAGGGAAGAGAACAGACTATTTTCTGTTCAATGGAAAATAGAAACTTCCAAATGTGAAAAGGAATTTTAGCGAGTTTTATTTCCTTTTTTTACAGCCCTGACATCATATTTCTCCATAGTGACATCATGGCTTTAAAGTAACAGCTTCCAATGACACCGGTGCATCAGAAGCCTTACAATGCAGCAGCATTTGGTGTTTCTGATTTTCTGAGACCCTGATGAAGCCTAGACCTGAGCAGATCTTCTGGCTCAGACGAGTTCCAATGTGTTTATAGACTCCCATTCAAATTGTGCAAATAACATCTTGCTCAAGTATCCAGGGCCAGGAGGGTTCCTTTGATGGAGGGAAGTTAGAGGTACAATAGTAAATAATATACAGTTGGGTTCAACCAGTATTATTTTTCCACTACTTCCTGCTTCATCACCCAACTCGACCAGCCGTGTCCAGGAGGAATACCTACTGGGACTGCTCCACCAAGCACAGCTACCCAGCAAAGCTGCATACAAACCTACTCTCATTATGCTTTCAGGAGAACGTGGTTTTTCAACTGCATTGTCAAACTTCAAGGCTGCTCAACAGCTACACAGTATGAACCTTGGTTTCAACTAGATATATCCTGCTGAAATGGAGAGCAGAATTTGGCCTGCTCAGTTTTTAGATCTTCTTAGCAATGGACATTTGCTAGTGTCTGATGCTTGCTAATAAACAGATACAATTGCCATTCCCAATTTAAGAGAGAAGGAGCCAGAGCCAGGAGAGAGCTTCAAAGAGACTGAATTACCTCTCTCACCTGTAGGGATGTGATTATGTCTAGCAGAGTGCTCTGGGGAAGCAGCTTTCACCACAGCCGTCAGCAGCCCGCAGAGTACTGGCAAGCTATAAGCTATCTTTTCCCCAAACTCCTGTACCCTTCCTGAACTGGAGTGTTTATTCAACAGCAAGAGATAAAGCCACATATTTTGGAGCATGGAGGTCATAAACCATCAAGAGGCTGGAGGTATTTTCTGCAGCCCATGCTGGCAGAAAACCTTCTGTCCACACCCGCCAAAAACCCATGAAACTGAGGTAATGCACTGTAATTAGTCTGCCCCAAACTAATCAGGACTGGTGGTCACTATGGTCTGACAGTCAGTGCTACCATTTTCCTGGCAAGCTCTTTTGTTACTGAGGTTCATAGAACAGCAGCAAAGAAAGGAAAATATGGAGCCTTCCTTTAAAAAAATCCCTGTGTCTAAAACAAGTAACAGCTGTTGCTATTTTAATACTATCTCAGGGCTCATGTATATGTGACATCACACAGAAGTAAGGCTTGGCATCGATTTTACTGCCAATATACCTTAAAATGTGGGGATTTTGTTACAAATTTGTATGTGGCATATATGTTAGAACAAAATCCACAACTGGAAACCTCCATGCAGTTTCACCCTTTTGTAGCAACTCTGTGAGCCATAAACTGGTTTCATTTTGGAATTAAAAGCCATATTAATTTTAAGCTGAAGAGAAGTGATTTTGTCACTATCAGAACTTATTAAACATCTGAAAAAAAGAAAGAGTTTTGAAATTTGACTGGTAAACTGGCCAAGCAAGAGGAGGTGGGGATGGTTTGTATTCTAATTTCAAGCTGCAGGGCTCCCAGGTGTATTGTATAGGATTTCCTGTAATTTACAGGCAAAATAAGCAGTCTGCAGGAAAATGTTTGCCACACTGTACATGCGTATTAATTACACAGCAGGATAAAATGATTTCTTTGTGGAGGGAAGGGATGTGATCTACAGGCAAACTATTAAACTGATATGGAAATGGAGATATTCTTCTGCTGTTAAAAAGGGCTGTTAGATTTAGGGAAATAAAACTGGCAAGTGTCCTCTCACGTTTTGTATTCCTAGGTCTGTGAGAGGAGGGTATTATAATGTGCTAGGCTCTGTGGGTACCAAGGCAGGGAGATGTCTCCTTACAAACACGCTCCAGGAACCTCACTGTCTCAGCTATCTTGCAGGGGCTACTTCTGAACTAAGTTTCTCTGAGAGAAAGACCTCCTCCCTCCAGTGAGAAAGGAGGAATTTTAAGATTTCAGGTGTGTATTGTTCGGTATCTCCCCAAGCATCGTATAATAATACAATTGAATTATTCCTAGGACTATCGGATAGGTATCATTTTTTCCCCTACTACTGAGCGCTGAGAAAGCATTGCTTTTCATTATCACAGGTTAGTGCAATATGAAACTAGTTGGAGAGACACAACACGGCACATCACAACCTCTCTTAAAAAAGATGAGGGAAATTCTTTTTAGATATGTAATCAAGGCTTCAGACATGAAGGAATAGGAGAGGAATAAATAAAATATTCAGGCTGCTTTTCTCAAGACCAAATTTCGTGAAATTGTACAGGCTTGTTCTCACTGTGAGATGAGCAATTCTCATTACACTTGTGTTCAGATGCAATTTCTGAAGCAGAACATTTTTATGTAGAAGAAATCTCACCCATCACAAGCCTTTCTCCAAAGAGCTGGGTTAGACTACATACGGTTGGCATTTGGGAGGGAGAAGCTTAGAAATATATGGTTTTGTTTGACTAAGGCATTCCTTAAAGCATAAAACCCTCAAAGCAAAACTTCTGCCCACAGTCTTTGAACAATAAGGCCTGGCTAGGGCTGAAGATCAGATTACGCCAAGGCTTATCCGCATATGACCTGTGGTCATTTAATTACATCCAATTTTACCATTATGCATTTAGAAGGAACACTTCAACCACGCTCCAAGTTAGCATTCCTTTCCTTAGCAGTGGAGGAAGTCAGAAGAACAGCTCCTCATCAGGACATTAGGACAAGGCTGAAGACATATGCTTGCCCCTGCCTTTAGAAAGGTTCTTGCCTTTTTTCTCAACTAATGAAACAGAAGGCAAAGCCAAGAAAAGAAGAGGAATATCACTTATAGGCCAAACAGCTAGATTACTCTGAGAATCTGTATTTTAAAATGCTCTAAGGTCATCAACTATAGGAGCAAATGATCACAGACATCTTCAAGATAAAATCTATGTGTCTCCAAAAGATTTCATGCTCTAGACAAGCACAAGTTTCTGGGTTCAACACTGTTGTAAGCGGTTGAAATTCAGTAACTTATGGCCAGAACACAGTGGGCCATCTCCATGGAGCAGGAGAAGCCCCAGCCCCTGTGGCAGAAGGTCCTGGCAGGCCCTGGCCTGGGTGACTCCCCTCAAAGGCCCTGCAGTGGCAGCTTCCAGGGCTGGGCAGGCTGTAAAAGCTTGCCTGCTCCCCCCTTCCCTCCTTATTTTTGACCCAGGCAGACTGTAAAAGCAGGCTAGTGAGAAGCATATGAATCTGCAGGGGCATTACTAACAGAGACAGTTCCCCCCCCCCACAAGTACTCAATGTTTGTCAGGTGCCCCTGGAGTACTGTGTCCAGTTCTGGTCCTCATGATTCAAACAAGATGTGAACAGACTGGAGACGGTCCAGAGTAGGGCCACAAAGATTATCAAAGGGCTGGAGAACCTGCCCATGTTGCTCCAGGAGAAGTTTCATCTCGATATAAGAAAACAATTTTACAGTGAGAATTATCATTCAAAGGAACGACCTCCCCAGGGACATGGTAGAGTCTCTGTCACTGGAGGTTTCCAAGATGCAATAGGTCAAGGCGCTAGATAATCTCAGCTAGGCTGCCTTTCCCGTGAGAGGTTGGACCAGATGATCTTTTGAGGTCCATTTCAGCCTGGGCTGCTCTATGCATCTGTGATTCTCTCTGGCATAAGAGACAAGGGAGAGGACAAAAGACAGGAATTATTTGACTATGGCCAACATGGGTCTGTCAACGAACAGCGAGAGAAGTAAGAGTGGAGACAAAGCCACAGTGACAGCTAAAGCATTATGTGGACATTAGCACAGGAGCCCCTCTCTGAGCTGTCTTTGCTGTATACCTGAGGGCTGATAGCTTTGATGTAGTGAGGGAGTAAACGATCTCTAGACACTCCTTAATTCAGTTTAGCTCTGCTGCGAGGACAGCAGTACAGCCAAACTCTACAGAAAACAACGTATCTTTTATTTGCTCTTAGGTTGATAGTGCACAGAAACTAGGCACATGTTTAAATGCTGCTGCCTTTAAGAGTCTCCACAATTTAATGAAACTTTAATAAAAATTACTGTCACTGTTTCAGTTCAGTTCCTCTTTCTGCACATAGAAATCCCTCCAAGGGAGTGTTCTTCTGCCATTATCTCTGAGGCATACTTCCCCTCCTCTTCAAGATGGGGGGAGGGGGGGAGAAATCTTCCTGAAAAATTCTAGACAAAATAGAATTTAATTTCTTGGAGGTGTTTTGCTGAGAAGAAAATAGAAAGCATGTGTCTCTGCTTCTCTTATTGTGCTTGCAAGTAATGAAAGTATTTAAGGAGGTACAATTATGGACTTGGCAAGCACCTGGGGCTCTTGGAACTGCTTTTTCACACTGAATAAACACTGCAGTTAATCTGTTTATGTTACACTGCGCTGGAAAACTATCTCTAAGAAAAGGCTACAAGTATTTTCCACTCCTTTCCTTTGTTTTCAATGTTAAATTAATAACTTGTTTAAATTATTTGATTCTTCTTTTTTATCTATCTATTCTTAAGATGGCCAGTCAAAAGCAGTTTTTAATTAACAATGATATAAACCTAGGGATTACTGCTCTAGCTCAGACCAATGATCCATTCTGGTTTTGCCAGTGTTCAACAGGAGATGCTTCAAAGCAATGCGCAGGAAGCACTGTGACGAACAATAACAGTGCAACTTCCTGCAAAGACCTGAGGTTCTTAAGACACACAAACCCCCCTTAATGCTTGCACATGCACCCACTGTGACAGGTTACATCCCTTCATTTAAACAAATAAATACATATATGCACATAGACCATTATCGATGTCTACAGTCACATGGAGTCTTTCACTTCATGTAATTTTTAAACTTGTTAATCCCTTAGAATTTGCCTAATCCACTTTTGTGAATACTATGTGCTCCCATAACTGCCATTACATCTCAGTTCACTAAGGTCTTTGTAAAGAAGTTCCCTCCTTGTATCTATTTTCAGACAATCTCTTACCAAACACAGAGTGCCTCCTAGCTCTCATACTGCCAGATTTGATGGATTGTCCTTTTGCTTTCACCTCATCATCTACTAGCTTTGTGAAACCCAGTCCTTTCCCCTTCTGAGCCTTCTCCAAATGGAAGTCTCAGCTTCTCTAGTTTCTTCTCATAAATGAAAGTGCTCCATCCCTTTAACTGCATTATTTACTCTTTCTCTAGACCTTTTCTAACTGCACTATATCCTTCTTGAGATGCAGAGAACAGAACTGTACATAGCATAGCATTTTTATTGTTATCCTGATTAAAAATACTACAATACTTTTGATTCCTTAGCATCTCTCTGCCCTAAGCACAGACATTTCAGCTGGGTTTTATAAATGAACAGGGCACATAGAATTGGAAAACTCCCTATTCTATGACCATTCCCTTGGGTAAGTGTGAACCTACAGGAACCCAGGGACCAAAGGTGCAGATGGTCTGTGAGTGATTTTTCCTCAGAATATGGCTTGCCAACACAGTGGAGGTCTAGTACAAGGCAATTTTGAATGTGGACAATGTAAGTCATTAGAACAGACTGAAATTACTCTTTTGTACATGATACAGCAGAGCTAATCCCTACTTGCCAAAAACATGCAATGTAAAGTGGAGCCCTAGGTACAGTATAGTCCATGGAGATTGCTTGAGTCATGGTAATACAAGATAGGAAATTTTACTCTGCAAAAGTTGACACATATGATGTCTGTATGGCTTCAGTACCTGCTGCCTGTAACAACGAGAAAGACTCTGAGCCCTGTATAGGAACTTAACACATGGTCTGAAAACCAGAGGTCATTGTCTATCCTGCTGTCTAAATGAAGAGAGCAATGGCTGGTTCAAACCACCCAGTGCTAAGTTTGGCTTACTAGATTGCCTTAGGAGAAAAACATCAGCAGCTGTCAGTAGCAGTGGTATAGACAGAGAGGCTCTGCTTCTCTCTGCTGACTTTATAAGGCCCTGAATATGGCCCTGATAGTCATATAAAAAAAAAAATACACAAACTCATCCTTTGTTCATGCTCTGAACTACAACTACAAACTACAAGCAAATCTTGAGAAGATTACACAAATATGACAAGTCAGCCAGTGGATGGTGAGCCTTGAAAGAGAATCACTGTGTCCTGCCCTGCTGCTCTTAGCTGATAGAAAAGAGTGGCCAAGAATTTGAAAACATGGCTAGATTTTCTTTTCAAGTCCATAAAGCTGTACACTTGATATTTTTCTCTATTTTTAGGCCCAAATCCTATTGTTTCATTTGAGTATAAAGTACCAGAGCACAGAAGTCAGTAAGAGGCCTTTTATTGACTTCAGTTAGCATTGTATTGGGACTGGTGTTTTTAAAATCATAACAGCACAAGGAGGTAAAAACTGTGTGTCCATAAGGTTAAAGAAAAGTGTGTGTGTTTAAAACATTGAAGAAATTGTTCAGACAACAATTCATCTTTCTGAAAATATGAACCTTATGATGCTGCCAAGGTCAGGGAGAGCTGTGATAATTTAGTGTGTAAGTGCTAGTCAAACAGCACAATGCCACATTATTTAATTTTGTAACACATTCATACAACTGCCTGACAATAGCCATGGACGTTAACACTACCTGTGGGCTGAGGTCAAGGCAATGCAGTTTAATGTTAAAACAAAAGAGCTAATTGGATTCCTGTTCAAGTTCTAGCTTATTATGTGATCAGAGTTACTTCTTTCTGCCTCGGTCAGCTCATCTGGAAAGGAGGACCACAGTGTGACTCTTGACTGAAATGTGAAAGATAAACGAGTGCATATGCCTGGCTTATTTGGCCATTCTTCCTAATTTCTCCTCCAATTTTTTTGCCATTCAACTCTGGTTTGTGAATTCCAGGCCATTTCCCTCGGAGGGCAGAAATGCAGCTCACCTTGTGAAATGGGAATGNGACCCCAAGTAATTTTCAGACTGTGCCTGGGGAAAAGCTAATATTGAAAAGGAGAAGCCACCTTCAGCTGTAAAAACACCCAGTTGTCTGTATTGGGTTTGGCTGAGATGGAGTTAATGTCCACATAGCAGTCCTCAGAAGCGTTGTGCCTTGAGTTGAAGATCCCACCTGCTCTCTCTGAGCTGACATCGTATGGCATGGAATAGCCCTTTGGTGGTTTGGGTCAGCTGTCTCAGTTGTGTCCCCTCCCAAGATCTTGTCCACCCCGTCCCCTTGGTGCTGTGCCAGCCTTGCAACAGTCACAACATTACATATTATCTTCAACTCAAGGCACAGCGCTTCTGAGGACTGCTATGGGGACATTAACTCCATCTCAGCCAAACACAACACAATCTCTTACTAATAATGCCAAAATTAATAATACATAGATATTTGGGCTTACACTTCATTCCTACAACTGGCAGTGCACAGAATATTTAATAAATAAAACTATATTATACCCCCAAAACCTTATATAGATGAAAAAGTGCTACATTCCCTTTCCACAGAAGAGAGGCATAAACACAGGGGAGTCAAATGAGTCATGCAAGAGGACTGAAAAAATTCAAGACTGAAAAAATAAAACCCCAGTTTTTTTGCCTCCTTTTTTTTCTAAATTCTCTCAAAAACTGAGATTAAATAATTAAATTAAAGGCATAACCTTGTTTCATATTAAATTGCACACAAATCTCTCTTCTGTTTGCAGAGGAGCTGAGAGTCACCCTCTTAAATGCCTGTTGTATAGTATGACTTTCAAAATAACATCCTTTCAGTGCACAAAAGGACAGAGTAAAAGATATATGTGCACTGGCTCAATGCATTTGGATGTCTCCAAGGAGTTCACACAGATCATCAGACCACAAACTGTCAAATGCATAGGAGTAGGGATGTCAGGAGGGAGAACTGTCCCGGCTCGGGACTATTGCCATCAAACTTCAAGAAGCAAGAAGGGCAAAACCCTCACATCACCTACCCTTTGCACTGCCCAAGTACAGAGCTATGCCCCAGTAATATTGAGTTTTCAGCTGCAACCTTTCCACTTGTAAGTTTTGTCCCTCTCTTGTCCTCTTGCACACAGAGCTGCCCACAAGTCCCTGAGCAGCAAATACTTTAGTTTTATTTTTGGGAAGGACCACTGCAGGGTTCATCCTTATATGTACAAACTGATAAATGGGCAGATTCAGTCCCCATAGGTTAAACTTCAGTTCCCTCTGCAGATGTATTTTTGTTATAAGCTGTGGCATGCTGTTGTGCCATGTAAAAAATGTAGTTATTCAAAGAATTGGTTTTAAGCTCAAAGATAGTATCATGTTCATTTGGAATATAAACACGAGTGCCATACTCACAGATACTCTTTCTGTCTCCCTACACCCCTATCTCAGCCATAGACAGAGCAGTGATATATAAAGAGAGAGCAGGTGGGATTTTTTTGTTTAGATGGGGAAGAAAAAGATTTATAGTTCCAAAGCTAAATTCACTGCCTATCCCATATTTTGGAAAAGAAAAAAAAGTTTCATGAATTGAGCAGCCATGCTGCAAAATAAATAAATAAATAAAAACAATAGCATGAAAATATGATTAAAATGCAGGATTTTATCTCAAAACAGTTTTGACAGAGTCTCCATTTTTCCCAACTGCTTTTATCACCTGTATGAAGGGGCCACTGGACTTACCCATGGAAAAGCCATTTATCCACTTACATTTGGTATCTCACAAGGTCTGAGTCCTGAAAGAGCTCAGAAATAAGGAGCTTTAGGTTGGCACCTACCTAAATAGCCTCGCTCACTATATGCAAATGGTCTCCATCGCCACAGAGATTTTGCTGAAGGCATTTGCTCTATACATGTAACTCTGACACCATTCAGAGGAACAAGAACAAGGTTAGGACTGATCTCCCTGTGTCGTCAAAGAGGAGGGATAAGCCCCATAAGTCAGATGAAGGCAAGGTTGGAGGACTACTGCAATGATTTAACATGCTTTGTGTGAGCAGTCAGTCTCAATGTCTGAACTTCAGTCTCTGATAGTCCATGCCCTGCCTACTACATTTTACAAAATGCTTGGGAAAAACACTTTGCACATCATCCTCTGCACATGAGCAGTGTAAGACAATTAATCAGGGATTCCAGTGCTACATCATAAATCACAGGCACCCTGTGTCACTGACACTTGAAAGACAAAATGTGAGAATCTGTCTCTAAAGATATCCTTTAACTTAGGCAAAATCACTTTGGCCTTTCAGTGTGTTTGTGAATGCCATTGCTGGCAGCCCAAATGGCCCTGCTTCAGGTCTGATCCTGATCTCACTGATTTGGTCATGCATATTAACTTAGACATTTTGCTGTGATAAATGGTCACATATGTAAAATCAAAATGGAGCCTTCAGCAGACTTTTTCCAATAGCATGGAAAAATAATCTCCCCACTACTTATTCCATTATCACAGACTAATTGGAAGACCTGGAAAAGTTCCTCCATGTCATTAGCTGTCTGCAAGATGAGAGAGATGCAGCAGATCAAATTCTTCACCACCATGGCTATTGTAACACAGGAGGGTTCTGAAGTTCAGGCTGTAACTTTACCACTCCCATGGCACAATAAATCCACAGTGGTGAAATATCCCCAAAACAGGATTAAACAATTATGTTTAGAAACACAAACAGGCAGAGACCTCCCACTAACTCAGCAGATTCTTTTGAAAGTTGGCAGTGTCAAAACAAACACAGTCGCCTGTAGCACCCTTCCACCATTCCTGCTGACAGTGCTAGTGAGGAGGAGGAGGAGGTGCTGAGTACTTTGTTATTATGAGGAGGAGGATAGTGTTGGGAAAGGTGTTGAGTTTGACACAGAAATATCAAGAGCAGGAAAGCGAAAGTCAAGGAAATCAGCCTTGTGCCATTTAAAATTGCTCTGGCACTAAACCTACAAAAATCAATGACTCTGCTTTCACAGAGTTCTCACATAAACCTGAGGGAGCATACAGCATGAGTTGCACCAGATGGAAAGTCACTGGAAGTAGAGTGAGACAGGAGCAGCGTTGGTATCTATCAATGACACCAAACACAGAATTCACAAGCAGTAATTAGGGCTATTCACATCCATCCCTGCCTTTTACATCTGCTGTGTCAGTGTGGAGGGAGAGACAGCGCAGAGAGAAAACCAAAGTGTTATAAAAATATCTGCAGGTAGTAAAAGGACTGTTTATACTCTTATGTGTTTATGCTTTTTATCTGACAAAAAATTTAGTAATACAACAGTCTTAATTTTGGGTTAGAAGTTATTTTTTCCTTGTTCCACCTTTTAAAACACATTTGATCATTGCAGCTTGTGTTCCTTTGCCCTCCCTCACAAAAACACCCCTCCCTACACCACATTTAAAACCTGCTCACATAGAAAACTGGAGGAAAGTAATTTTTGTGCAACTTATCCATCTTTCAAAGCAGCTTCTGGCAGAAGGGAGCTGAGAGCGATGAGTCCGTAGAATAAGAAATAATAACAATATTAAGCAGTTTTGCAGAGCAAATATACATTGAAAAACTTTTCCTCTTGAGTGCCTGACATTATTAATTAGTTCTCCAAACACACTAGTGAGTGGAGTCAGCCCATTTATACAGACAGGGAAAGTGAGCATATAGATTTCAGTAATTATTTAAGACACAGAGGAGTCAGTTCCAGAAACTGGGCAGAACAACTCACAGGAGACCACAGTCCATATTCATGGCAATATTTGGGCAGAACCCTGCCACTACAATAACTGCTATCAGCAAGTGACACGTATGGAGTTTTTGACACCTGTGAATAATATCCTCCCTGAACTGCCCTTCCCTAGGGTCCAGAAGTAGTATGTCCTAGGCCTTAAGAAGCAGCAAAGTCTAAACAGAAGTTCCTGTAATTATTAATGAAAAGTATTCCTAACCCCTTCCCAGCTTCTGCTTAAAAGGGTTCAAACTCATACTAACCTACTGCCTAAGTCAGATATGACATGCAAACAACCCATTTTGAGTTGCACAGATACCCATCTGGGACATCGTTTCCCAGTACACCTGTGGAACAGCAGCATTTTTTTATTTTTTACCACCAGGACTGTGTTTTCAGCCCCATTACTGCAGAGTGGAGATTTCAGATGAATTGAGGGGAGGGGGAGAAGACCTGAGCTGACTTGCTGTATCCACATGAAATGGTTAGTGAATGACCTTGTGTCCAACCTTCTAACATCTAAGACAAAAGCGTGGAAAAGCTGAGCAAAGGAAGGCAGGAAAGCTCACTGAACAAGGAGTGTATGGTTTTTGTTTGTTTGCATAGAGATAGAAATTGGCATTGCTAAGTAGCTAGCTTAATTGTAATCCCCTTCCTGTTTTATAGTACTTGTAGTAGAGTCACAAAAGTAAGGACAATTTCCAGGACCTGCACAATACCAAAAGAAGGTTAAAATCTTGCTTGCCACACTCACACTAATGAGCTCTCAGGAATCAATGGATTTAGGGATTTCTGTGCAGACAAACATCACATGCCCTAAGTTCCCCTGGTAATGGCTTGGTGATGAAACCAACCTTCGTTCTCCCTTTTCCTTATAGGATTCCTTATAAACCAGATTATAATGGAAAAGCAAGACGGGCAGAGGGATGGCTCTTCTATGTCACCTCCTGCCTGCTCTAGGCAATTGCTTCTGCTGGCACACCAGTATGAGATGGCACATGCTGATGCTAAGGATGTTGCTTTTGCTTTTTAGAGCTATTGATTTCCTGCCCTTTCTTGTAAAGGATTCTGTGAACTGGAAGCAGTTAAAGGTTAACTGCAAAGATTTCATTAAAAAGAATATTTGAAAATTGTTTAAGATCCTAAATCATTAGTAGTTAAATGCCTACACCTAAGAATTGCACTGAAATTCATGTCTTTGGGCAACAAAGTTCCAAGAGTTAGCTGCCAATATGAGCGCCCCAGATTCTGCTCACTCTGCTACAGCTTGGCACCAGCAGGCAGCCTCCAGCTCTGCATCAGGTCCTGGCAGTAGTGCTGGCTGTCACAGGGGAACCTCCACTTGAGATCACACTAATAAGAAGAGGAAGAAGAAATGGGTTTTACTGGCTGACAGAGCCTTAATGTGATCGATGTCTGGCATTTTGGTGAGAATGAAAAGTCAGAAAGAGACACTAGGAGGAGGGGAAAACATGTCCCTACCAGCACTCCTATCTCTGGCATCTGTATGACCAAGTAAGAGCAGGAAGACATGAGTCTAACCCTGTCATAGAGAGATAGCATCTCCACTAGTCAACATCAACAACTCCTGGTGGGGTGTCTGGGGAAAGGGCTGGCGAGGAGCAAAAAGAAACATTAAAGCGACAATATGCACTGAACACTGCTGCCAGAGGGTAAGAGAAGTGAGGAAGAGGATTGCTGCCCAAAATACAGTGAGCACATATGTGTGCACGCATGGAGGGGGAGTTTACATACATCTTGTTTACAAGCTGTAACATTACAAACTGACATTTCAGTTACTGTGGTTGTGTTTCCCCATTTATGCTCCTTTTTCTCAGTGGCATTTTCTTTGCTTTATGCACAAACTTAGCAAAAGAAAAGTTTGCTGCCTGAGAGCACCAAGGAGGGCCATTTCACTCACCTGGGCACCTGCACAAGTATTTGTGTTTGCTAATTTTAGGAGGAACCTCCTGACATTCAAACCCAACATCCACTACTGCTGACAGCACCTGGCAGAAGGGCTACATCCCGTGCATCCTTTGGCAGTTTTTCTACGAAGCGGCTACAACAGAGCTACAGTACAGATGGTCCTTCATTTGGGCATGTTTGGATCCATATCCTTCATTTGGGTTTGTCTGAAGGGAAACTGCCTTCAAGATATGCAAATATTTTGTTTTTGAAGCTACACGGACATGGCTCAACTAATTTCCTCTCTCCTCCGATACCAGTTCCACCTGCCATTCAGGCAAAGCAAAGTCTTCCTCTACTGTAGCCAAAAAGTTCTCTACTTCTTTCGGCTCTACATCACCACCCAAACGCTAATGCTGGCAACACAGCCAAAGGAACAGTCTGGAAGGGCAGGGCACCCCAACAGACTCAAGAGGCTGAAGTTTCCTTGAGGACACAATGAAATGCTGCTATACGCTGAGGCTTAAGCAACCCTTTGCTTGTGGAGTTGAGAAGGAGCAGAAATGAGGGGCATGATGTGATATTTCAACCATACCCAGTAGGATCCCCTGCAAAAGATTCAGCCACAATAGGTTCATTCAGTCTTCCTAGTCATCAGAGTATTTTCAGCATTATTTTTTTAAGTTTTGTTCTACCTCCTAAAGAATTGCTTCTCAATGCCAAAGCAGAATGATGAATACATCTTCCCTCTCCCAGCTGAATCCAACTTTGAAAAACACCATGCTTCTTATCTTATTTCCTCCTCAAGTCAAAATAAGCCAACCAAATCCTGCAGTATACCTATCAATACAAACAGAAGACACAGAAGTGGGGGTATTTTTAGCAGAAATAAACACAGTTTAAGGAATGATTTTCCTTTCATGACAACTTAAGGTCCTTCAAACTTGACAGAATTGATTACTGAATCAAAGCAAATGAAGGCAAGGAATGGAGTTGTCTTGCATACACCTGTAATGTTATACGCTCTGCATGCTACAGGGAAGGAAGTGAAATGCTTGAGCTATCAGTAAGGAAAACCAAGTGAGGAAAAAGAAGGGATATCTTGGGATTAGCCTTAGTGTAACATCCTCCAGTATGTTTACTTTTCTTTTCTTTCTCCATCTCATATTTCTTCATGGGATCAGTCCCCAGCCCTGTAGACCCTCCCAGGAGTACAATGCCCCTTTCGTCTATTGTACGAGTGGCACTGAGAGTACAGCAGCTTCAAAACATAAAAGGAAAAAAAGAGTCTCCCTCAACACCATCATCATTTTTAAAAAAGGCAATTGATGTCGCCTGAAGCAGCAGCTATGAAGCCCAATTATACCACATTTCATTCAAGTGTCAAAATTGGAATAATAATAACCAACAACGAGGAGCATATATAGGAAATGATGCTGCCATCTTCTTTTGTTTTGGCCACGCATTTTCATAAATTCATGCTTTGAGCAGACCCAGTGCCACATTCCTTCAAGGACTTTCTTGTTCGCTATTGTTTTTAGTTCTTAACAATTGGCTTTCCTGACTACTTTCCTCGTGTTGACAGTCGCTCACAGAGCCTCCATATGCTCTCACTACTTGGGTAGTCAATCATTTGTGAATTAGCTACCCAATCAAACATCTACAAGAGGCTGGTACTGTTTATTCATTGCTGGTGTTTTGAGTGAGCGTATTGCTTGCAAAAGGTGTCAGATTAAACACACAGAAATGAATTTATTCACAGAATATGGATTGCATAGTCAGGAACAGAGAGACAAGCACTGGCCTGAGTTCACACTGGTTTGCTGTCAGGTTTTTTGCCTTTGTTTTGTTGTGGTTTAGACCATGCCTGAGGTAAGATGTCCCTGGACTCAGGAAGACTTCAGCCACCTGCTTAGTTAAAATGGGATATTCAGAAAGAGGCCGGAATCTTGGCTGGAAGCAAGAGAGCAGCTCCAGGGGCTGCTTCAGTGTGGAGGACAGAAAGGTTAAAGCAATCAAAGCCATCCTGATGGCATGTTTTTCTCATCTTAGATCATGGAGGTACAGACTGCAGCCCTGCAAAACACATTCCTCTTTGCATCAGCAATATTCCTGCATTCCCAGCTGCATGGATGGAGCCTTCATAACCCATTGACAAAGAACACAAGAAGCACTTGCACGTGATGCTATGTATGATCTCAGACAAAAGCAGTCCTCCTTTCAAAATCTGCTTCAAAACACCAACACAATACTTTCCTTATCTGTCATTTAGAGGAAATTTAAAGGCATTTTAATACTGGCCAGCATAGCCTGAAACAAGCCAACCTGCACAAGATCCAAGCTTTCATCCAGTATAACTGTTCCAAATCAGGATTTTCACCTGCTCATCAGAGACACAGCCTAATTCAGACCTAGACACAAATCTTCACAGGGTTTAAATACACAGCTCAGGTGAACCTGCCTCCTTTCATAAGGGAAAAAAAGTTGAAGTTGATTTTGGTGATCTCACCTTACAGCCCAGGCTTTTGCTAAAAGATTACTAACATATATATCCACAGGGGTTCCACATTGGTCACCTTTACCTGACTTTAGAGACTACCAGTAATGTATTTATAAGCAAAAAAATAAAAAAAAAAACCCAAACAATTAACTGGTAGCCCAAAGAAAATGTCACTGGTGATGAGAAAATCGAGCTGATTTCTTTTCTTCTCATGAATCTTTGTCACAATAAAGGGTCTGCATGACAACTCTGCCCTTAGTAATCATTGAAAACCCAATTCCTTTGAAATCATGAGTTGGCTGGTCCTTGATAGTACTTGCTGATGTTGACAATGATGCACAGGGAGAAATGTAACTTAGCTGCTTGCCATAGTTCTTACTTCAGCTGACTTCCAGCAGCACTTACTATTCTGTATTAATAGAAATTAAAATATTAAACACTTATTCATTAAGGTATGCAGATATGATTCACAGGGAACTAGTAAGAAAATGCTATTTTTAAGTGGAGATATTACAATGAAGAATACTTCAAGTTAGAGCTTCCTATAAGAAATATAAAGTACTTGTTTATTCAGTGTCTGTTGGAATAACAAAAATTTGTTTTATTGGTAATAGTACATCAATACATATTAGGCCAATGGCAATTTTCCTGAAGTTTTCCCTTCTTCAGAATTCATGAAATAAATTTAAAACACTCAAGGCAAATGTTCAGTGCTAGGGACAGTAATGTAAAGAATCAAAGTGGAACTACCTAGATTGTACATTAAATAAAAGGCAGAGAATGAGCACTGAGTGAATTTTTATACGTTCACATTACAACAAACTAGTCAAAGATTCTGACCCCTGGCACAAGAGAAATCTTCCAGTTTTGATATTTTCAATAGAATAATTCCCAAGAGGGCTGGAAAAAACACACTCTCTCTCTCTCTCTCTTTTTCTTTCAATAAAATGAGACCCCATCTGTATTATGAAAAAGAATACTAATAATTTGATAGTGTTCTGAAGTAGCTTTTACAAAGCTTTTTCTTGGGTTTTAATATTGCCCGTGAAGTCCATCAGATTTTCATGGCTTTGCTGGAGAAAGAAATGTGCAGCAGCATCAAATGTCAGTTTCTAGCTCATGCAGTCAACAACTCATACATCAACAAAGATAATGGTGAAGGTAATGTGCTCAGTTCTTCTACAGCTAACCTAGGCTACAGTGGAAGGAATCTGGAGAGGAGCTAATTTCAATAATGTGGTATGGGTGGGTCCCAGCTGTACACAAGAAATCACCTGATAAGTATGAAATGTGTTCCTTCATTGAAATTACTTCAGAACATCTCTGCTTTAGGGCCCTGATGGCAGCTGACTCCCTCTGACCTGATTGTACACTAATATTTGAGTATAGTGCAAAATTATTACTTGAAGAATGAAAAAAAAAAACCAAAACAAAACAAACCCCAAAAAGGCAAGAGAGTCAGGCAGCAGTGTGTAATAACAAATAGGTGCATGCAGTCAAAACAATTAGTGTCACTTTGGAAGGTCTTTTGGAAATATAACAACAGAGGGAACCCACAGATGGCTCCTTTTCAGCGCACTTTGGAAGGGGGTAGGATGGGCCATGCTACTGTAAATCCCAAGCTGAAAGATGAGAAGGACAAAAAAAGAGAGAGAGGGAGAAAAAAGCTTTTTTTCTTTCCTCTTGAATTTGCTCTTCACAAATAAAATTGGGCATGTACAGCCAGGGCAAAGATTGAATCAGAGGATGAATGGTGTAATGCAACAGATACACCAAGCTGACCTGTAATGCCATAATGCTGGATAGAGGACCAGAATTTTCCAGTGGTCAGCACCAATTAAGGCCAAGTTTGCAAAAAACATCTTTTTCAGGAGGGCCAGCATAGCAGAAAGCATTTGGCTCCCTCTTGATCTTTGCAGAAATGTTTTCAGATGACCTTCCTTTCCTGGCATGCTGCCTTCTTCCTATACCTAGTTATTTAAAGAGGACTTTGAAAGTTCGAATTATCATCTCTCTGGTTCACAGTCTCCTATTATTATTATTATTCTGTCATGGCCACCAGCAAGGAGGAGAAATGCAGAGGTGCTTAATGCTCAGAAGCATTACTGCTGGGAATCAGATATGTTTTTTGCACCAACTTTGCTCCTGTTGTGTTGTTACCCTTCACTAAGTACTCAAACATTCAGAAGAAAATCAGATCCTAAAGCAACAATGCTCTTTCCTTTCAGGAATCTTCCATTTCCAAAATGACTGAGCTGCACTACTCACTGAAACTGTCTCCCCCTTTTAAAGAACAGTCTTGATTCCCTTCCTTCACCTTCAGTTTGCCCACAACTTTGTCCTGCTGTCAGGCAGACAGCTGATGAGCTTTGCAGGTATAAGAGCATTTCCTCTGTATCTTTGTGGGTGAGTTTGTATGCATTTTTATATATGCATATATATAACATAGGTCTATGTGTGCACAGCTTTAACCAGCGTTATTGCTGAGAAAGGATGGACAAACAGCTTGAACATAACTCCAGTCATTTTTCAGCACCAGGTGGTTGAACATATCAGAGGGGTAGAGAATACTTGCTCAGTGACAGACAATAGACTGTTTCTCAGGTTCTTCTTGCCCTCATTGGCTCCATGTACATAATGATGACCCAGGGTGCTGTAACTCACAGCGACGTCGGCAGACAGCAAACACTGTTGGAAGCTAAGCCAAGAGGAGGGAAGATTGTTCTTTTGCTCTTGTATTTTCAAGTACAGTCTTGTATTTGCCTTATTTATCACTAGTCAGCTGAATGGACAGAAGAGGTGAATTTACCAGATACAGGTATCCTGTTAGCTCTCATTTCCTATAAACATTCACAATTTTTTTTAATTTTTTTTTTTTAAGTGGCTATTTCTAAGTCACAGAAAGGTCAGGAACTCTGTGGTATCTCTCAGCTCTGGAAAGACACCACTTCAGGTCTGAGTAAGCCCCATGCACAGAAGAAGGCTATACTGTACATGACATGGGCTCACCAACCAGCTAACAGGTGATGGTCCTCAATGGGCCCAGAGAGGAAAGCAAAGATGACAAGCTTTGTGAAGATCTGTAGAGCTAATGAGATACCCTGTAGGTGTGTCTTGTAGGTGTGGGGTTCAATACTGTGAATGTTACACTGGGCAAAAGCTTCTAAGGAAAAGCATAGATAAATAGTATCACTTCCATCTTTCAGGGGCAAGTGGAATTATTTCATCATGTAATTCATAACCGCAAAAAGCTTTCCAAAATACTGGTTCTTTGTAAAAGTATTTGAAGACATGTGCACATCTGAAGGAAGGATTCAAAAATAAAAGAAGGATCCTCCTCTATATTTTAACAATAGCTTCTGAAAAGCACCTACCATGGTTTACTTCAGAAGTACATTTCTGCATGTTGTAAGGAGTTTCACCAAGTTTGGAGAGAAAAGGCAAAAGCTTTTAATATTAGTCAAGGACACTGAGTAGTTAAAGCGGTATTTCCTTTCCCCTGTTTTCACACATACACTCCTGTGCATGATTTCAGACTACTCTGTTTCAGGAAAAGCCTGGGAAGAGCCCTTTTCTGAGGAGGAGATATATGTTTTCAGCATCTGTTGATCTATTTTTTAATAGCTTGCTAAGCTTGCAAGCTGTGCCCCTTATCAGACAAACAGAGCCTACAGGTCTGTGGTGCCCACCTCTGATTCTGTTATGGGTAGCCTTCTCTTCAGAAAGTTTCTCTTTCTTTAGGATACCTTATATAGCATAGTCTTGCCAGTGAAAAGTTTTTGGTTTCTCCAATACCTGAGAGTGCTTCTTTAACCTATGTTTAGGACAAGAAAATAACTCTGTGGCTTTTGTAGTGTTTATTATATACCAATCCATAGCTTCTCCTCTGGCTTTAAACAGATGGACATCACAATTCTCCCCTTTCCTTCTCCTGCCTAATTAAGATGAGGTTTTGGATTAGATTCTTCTCCCTTACCCAGATAATGACATTCAAGCTGAACAATGAGCTCCTTCAGTCACTCCTCTTCCACTTCAGCCTTCTCCATCCATCTTCTACAGGATCCCATATGACCACCTATTACATTTTGCTTCCTGCCTTTTCTCTGCTCTGAGTGAATGACATTGGGGAGATGCTAAGGGGGAAGGGCTTCTGCTGCTCACATGTAAAGCTAACAAAACTACATCATGTAGTGCTTTTCACTAAGTGCAGGATACTGAGGGATTGGGTTTTCATGTTGCTAGTCATACTGTTCACCCATAAGCCAATCCACACACTATCTGGTATTCTATATCTGCATAGACCCTGTAACCTACTCTGTAGCTCTATAGCCCTCAGGCGAAGGTTTTCCTCCAGGACATCAGGTGTACCTGGAAATGGAAATTCCTGGCAAGAGAAGGTTGTGACAGGCCTTGTTGTAAGTCACAAAGTAGGTGCCCAGCCTTGCTAACCACCAGGACCTTCTCCTAGTCTCCTACTTTGGCAGTTGGCTCCTGTGGTCCTTACTTCAGTTCTACTGCATCCATACTCATAACTGAAATTGAGCAAACCTTTTCTAGGAACCTCTCAGCCTTGGTTTTATGTCCAAAGCCAGACCAGAGCTATGATCAGGGGTTTTTTGCCAAATCACACTTCTTAACAAGGACTAGAAACAATTTTGGATTTTCCTTTTAACCCAAATCTTGAAGTAAACTTTGCACAGGTCTTCTAGGTTTCCCAAACTCAAAGAAGTGATCATCTCACAATGGACTGACTTTACAGCAATTTTCCTTAACTAGTACCAGTTTTATAGTGAAGTTATTGAATAGCTAACCTAGATAACAGAATGAGGGCCAGAAGATCATGGGTAAGATAAAAGATGGTCAGATAATAGTAAATATGGAGTGAAGAAAGACAGACACAGAATGAAGGAAAATACTCATAAGAGACAGAATGGTGACAGGAATCGCAATCACAGCTAGAAATGCTTGTGTGTCACCTCATTTGAGTCAACTGGACCAATAGCTCTCTCAACTGTCATATTTTTTCAAGATTAAGCCAAAGAAGGCTTTGTTTTTTCTTTCATGTTCTGTAGTGCATTTTTTTCTTTTCAGGAAGGTTGGTGGTTTGGGTTTTGGTTTTGGTTTTGTTTTTTTTAATTGCCTTGATCTTGCTTTCCTCATTCCCCATTTGGTCACTGTTTGAACAGGAATGAATTCCCAGTCTCCAAAGCCCATATGTGATTTCTATGGAGTGATCCCAAATTACCTAAGCTCAGCTCATATGCCAGTGTGCTTTCACAGTTTAACATCTTTTTTTTTTTCCCTTGGAATTGGGCACAGAATCTGCTAGTTGGCTCAGATGTCAAAATAATACTCAAAACACTGAGGCCAAACCCTGCACAATAGGTCTACATATGTGGTTGGGTACTAACAAGCAAGTAAGAAAATGATCTATTTAAAGACTCACTTCTGATTTAGGCATTGCTTTGAAGCAGTGTGAGTAGCCAGCAGAGTCTGGTCTCCATCACAATTTTTCAAATATAAAAATTAAAAAATGATGATAATTATGCATTCTGAAAGCTGGATGGGGCCATGCTACACTGAAGCATATTTTCCAATGTAATTAAGGCTTTCAGCTGATTCCTTCCGACTGCAATTGTTATTTCAAATGTGAATTAATAAATCATGTCCATCTAGTTAAGAATTAAAATCAGTTTCAAGTATTCCTGCTTAGACCAGCAAACTTAAAAGAGAGGGAGGGATGAGTGCTCCCAAGAAATTCTCAGTGGAAAAAGAAGAAAAGAAAAAATAAGAGGAGAAAAAGAAAGGGCCTCTTCTTATTTAGGGTTTTCCAGGCATCTAAGAAACACACAGGATGAAGTTACATGACTTACACATATGGAAGCATTTTTCTAGCTTTATACCAAAACAATATGCAAATAGTTTACCCCTACTTTCACTCATGACTGGCTGCAAATACAAAATTCAAGCTGAATAATGTTAACTGCCCACATGCTCTGCTCTAAAGGATCCTCAAGGGCTTCTGGTCTCTTGTGGTATACACAAAGCACTTTAGCTATCACAGTGAATTAGTGTAAGGCCTGGTAATGCACCTTTAAGTATGTGAGCCCTTTTAAGGCACTTAGAGGTCAAGTCTGTGGCTATATAAAGTACAACCTTTCCAACATTTATTTTCACTTGCCCATCTAGAGGCTCGGATGGCACGCAAAGGCAATGTTTAATTTCATAAGAGCCCTCCAGATTCCAAATTGTCAGAGTCATCAGCTGGCTTCGATAGCCAACCAAAGTTTACAGTAATGTAATAAAGCAAGGTAAATATTGGCAATAAGGCAGCGACTGCTAAGCATGGCTGCTTGTTTCAGAAGGAATTGTCATTGTGAAAGAAAGTTGTCATTTTGCAAATGGACCTCTAAAGAGCGTGGCACAAGGTAGAGCAAGTCCAGATGGGCCTCTTCCCTGGAAGTAAACACAGGCACTCTGTTCAGCCCCTTCCACATTTCTCAGCTATCCCAGGCCAAGAACAGTAGCTCCTGATATGTCATCGATCAAAAATTCCCTTTAAGAAAAGGACTTCCAATGCAAGTATTAAGTGATTCTACAGACATTATGACAAAGAGACACTCAAGCAGAAGTTATTTAAAATAAAACAAGACCTCAAGAAAGATCTTCTGGATATAAAAGTTAAAGAGATACTACACTATTTCCTCATTCTCCAAATAATGGGGCTGAGTAGCACACAAAAAAGCACTATTTTTTCACAGACCCACTTATAAATGAGCATGGTTTTGCCCTGAATATAGAAGTGCTTTTTTCTCTGAGAGCAAAAATCAAGTGTGAAAGGCACAGGATGTCACTGCTGTGAGATAACAAGAGCTGCCATGTGTACTCCTGGAGACACCTGAGCTTCCAGAGCTGGACAGCTCTGCAGTGCTGCTGGGCCAGCTCTGCTCCTGGCACCAAAAGGCTCTCTTTTCCTATTCTGCTGGGAGGTTCTGTGTCTTTCAGAGAACACAGTTGATTTGCTCCAAGCAGCCACTCCCCCTGAAGAGTCTTCCCCTCTAACAATGCTTGACCTCCTGTTCACAAATAGAGAAGGACTAGTGGGAGATGTGGTGGTTGGAGGCCGTCTTGGGCTTAGCGATCATGAATTGGTTAAATTCTCAATTCTTAGTGAAGTAAAAAGAGGGGTTAGCAGAACCTCCACCTTGGATTTCCAGAGGGCAGACTTTGGACTCTTTAGAACACTGGTTGAGAGAGTCCCTTGGGATATAGTCCTGAAAGGTAAAGGGGTCCAGGAAGGCTGGACCTCTTTCAAGAAGGAAACCTTAAAGGCCCAGGAGAGAGCTATCCCCACATGTTGTAAGACTAAAGGGCAGGGAAAATAGCCAGCCTGGTTGAACAGGGAGCTTTTGAAGGGACTTGGGAAGGAAGATCCAGGCAACTACGAGCCTATCAGCCTGACCNCCAAAGAACTCACTGGACAGTGTGTTTACTGTGCAGGTTTGCATGTATGTGCAATAGGTACAAGAGCAGTATCTGGCCTCTCATATATTTTTCAGTGCATCTCAGACTCTTCATTTAGTCCACATTATTTAACTCACATATACACAGAACACAACTTTATCTATTGATACTTAAAAGGAAGATGAAGAGTTAGGAATCTGGTCTTATTGATCTGGATAGTCATGATGCAAATGAACAACTAACACAAGAAATAACACTCAGAAAGGATGTTTGTTGGTTAATGTCATGTACACAGTTGTCATGTGGTGACACTAATCAAAGTTTTACAGCTTTTGTATAGAGTTCTGAGCTTCTTCATAACACAGTATGTGCCTAGCTAGGAGCTACCACCATTCTAAGGTTCTGAATTACTGGATGCATGTCCTTGCCCTGAAAGGTCCCTAGGTCAGGCAAGATTTCTGTTACTTGACTTTGTAGCATGAGGCTTGCTGTGAAAGCCACACTGTTCTCTGAGTACTTCAGTGGTCCTACTAACAGCTTAAACCAAAGCAGGTAAAAGAGGGAGAAAACTCAAAATTAGTTGCTTTATTTAAAACCTCACAACTGCTCTAGGTAGAAATATTGAGATTTAAGTTAAGACACCACTTACTTACCATCTGGAGATAGGTGGGTACAAGAGATGTTCAGAGTGGCAACTTCCAGCACTGGGCAGGGATCACACCATGGGACTGATCCAGGAGAGATCATGCTGCCCCACAAGAGTTTGTTATTATTCAGTTCTGACTTCAGAGGAAGCAGGATGGTAAAAATACCATCCACTGTGGTATTTTTAGGGTAGGAAAGGCAGCAGTGGGCTGACTTGGTGCAACGGAGAAAGAAGAGGCAGCACTGTCCCCTTCCCTATTCTCCTGCTCCTTGGTTCTCTTATGGCATTTTCACCTACATGCAAATAAAACCTCTCTCCCAAAGTTACTCAGAAGGCTGAGTACGCTCAGTACCCTTGCATAGTTAAACAGTTATTCAGTTTGCTGACTGCCACTGCTGTCAAGGACAAGAAATACATTCACGACTCCATTCACTGGCTTTAACAGTATGAGTTTGTTTTGTGTCAAGAAGTCCTACAAAAAATGTTGCAGAGGAAGACAGTAAGACAGTGGAAGAAATGCATTTAAATGAAGAGGGGAGAAAAATTGTTGCACTCTCGCCCTTCTTGTTCAAGATAATGCCCAGTGGAAATTGGAAAGTGTCACATCACCACACTGAATAAAAGGAGTAAAATCAGTCCTTACTTAGCAGAGATTCCAGTAACCACTGCAAGATAGTGCTGCAAATACACAAGAGCTTATACTACTAAACAGAGAGGGAGGACTTTCATTTGCAAAGCTCATGAAGACAAACATCCCATCAACTCTTGGCAGTGCTTGTCCCAGCCTTGCAGCAGTAAGCCACAATACTCACTTTCTGCCCTGGCTTCCTCTTCCAGGCAGGCGAGTAGTGGCCATGCCAAGCCTCAAGTGACATCGTAATGACATTAATTTTCAAGGCATGCTGCTGATGACAGCTCTGTGCAGGCTGGAATTTGAATAATGCAGGTTGCACTGCCATTGTCCTGTCTCAGTGCAAAGGGGTCAGCCTGCAAGCAGACTCCAGTAGCTTGCTGTATGTGGAAGCCACACAGCTTGAATCAAAGCACACCCTATCAAAACCCAGCAGAAAAGAAACTATACACTGTAGAAAACAAAGCCGTTTTCTGGAACTGATAAAAGGTGTCACAACAGACTAGTACCAACATGTCCTTAACACAAGAACAGGATAGTTATTGTCCACACTGCAGCTCACAGTTGATAGTTGTGAGATTGCGTGGCTTATGCAGGAATGAATGTTTGGTTTAGCCCAGGCATGTTTCACAGCACAGCTCACTGAGCTGCTGACCTTTCTAGGCAATCTCTGTAACAAACTGACCAATAGGTATCTGGCTGATGGACAAAAATAGTCACATATTCTTTCCTATCTCCACTTTTCCCCTTATCCCATTCCAAGCTACATGTAAGATTTCTACCTAATATAGCCTCCTGGTAACTCACTGTAGTCTGTCATCGCTTACAAAATGCATATGAGACACTTTGTTGATCTTTCCCACTCAGAGTTCAAACCCCTCTGCTAACAGCAACACTGTCCAGAGCAATAGCTAATCCTCTGATTTAAACCTGCAACGCTCGAGTACGGCCAATTAAACTGCAGATAACTGCTTGGCTAACAGAAAGGAGACATTCAGCCCAAAACTCACCAACGATGCACAACTGGTGAGGAAACAACACCTCTAAAAAACAGTAACATCTTTCCTTATTTTTGTCTTTAAGGTCCCACTGCCATGCATTGGTCATGGAACCTAAAGCAGACTTGTCCTTGGCAGCATCTATTGAGGCAGCACACTTTGTCCTCCTCCCTTGTTTAATTTCCAGTTTTTCTCAGGCCCAAGGTGTCACTTGCCAGCTTCCCCCAGTCTGCCCCAGCTCAGTGACACCTGAGTCTCACTCTTTGGTGTATCATCTACGTGCTTGGTCATTACAGCTGCTATTGATTCAGACATCATAAAGCTACAGCACAGAAGAGAGAGATGTGCAAGGGTTAGCTGATTGCCATCTCCCAGAAAGGGATACACTAGCGCCTGAAGACATTGCACTCAAGATTGCTTGGCTACTGCTTCCCATCCTCAGCAGAAACTCTACTAAAGAGAAAAGTCTCCAACTATTAGAGAAATGTGACTACCTCTCTTTGAAAACCTGGCCCACAGTAATTAATGGCAACATGGCACTGCATGGGATTTGAAGGTTTAGAGTTAGCAAAATAAAGACATTCTTGGCTTTATAATAACCATTTAAGAGCTATCAGGTTTACCTCCTTATGCAAGGTAGCTATATATAGGAGCTATATATAAAGTAGGATAAAATAAGTGTCACAGCTAGGATTTCCACAGTTCTCAATATATGTTGCAAATCAACATGAAATGCTGGTAGCTGATATTTGTTATATTTAACCATTCAGTTGGCTCTTCCATGACTAACTCTTCCATGGCTATATATGCCAACCCAATGTAGTTCCCTGTTCTGCCAGCAGAAGGTGAGACAAGTCCCAGTGTCCCTTCAAAGTGATGATTAGCTCCAATTAACATAAATGCCATGAAACAGAAGCTTCAAGGGAAGCAATACAGCAGTCGTCTCCTCAGTTCTTCCACAGGGATCAGAGAAAAAGAGACTTAATTTCTTAGGGCCGCTCTAGTGATGTTCTAAGGAGGTGAGAATGAATGTGTGACCTAAGAAACAGCCAGGAAACAGCTGTGGAAGAGAAGCAAGGCTAGCATGGGAAAAGAAGTAGTAAATCATTATGTGGGGACTGTCTTTTTAAACAGAAATATAATTCATGAATCTCAGCATTTGTTAGGACAACCAGTGAAGCCAAAAGCATTGGCTCCTTTCTATGCCCCTATTCACTACAAAACCTTAAGATCTTCCTGCCTTATCTAGGGAAGGTTAGCTCAGGGAAAATACAAGTGAGCAAGTACAGATGGAGCTCCTATCCCCACATCACACAAAACCCTTCAAACAAATCTACAAGGTTTGGTTTGTTTCCAATATCTGTAAATCAAGCAACATGGATTAGTTTGCAAACCTCATCATGAATGGAACCCTACAGAGCCCACACAGCTCTAATTTTAACCCGCACACCATACTCTGCACAAACACATATATCCATGAAACAGAATAGTGTCCATATCCAACACTGCCTATTTGTTCATTGCCAAGAAGTAGATTAGAGTTCAATTCATTCTGATTAAAGGATTGGACTAGTGTGTGAGCCAATCCTGATTTTTGCCCAACACCACTCAATCACTGTTCACACACTGGTCCAAGCTGATCCTGGCTTTTGTTTAGGCATAAAAATGGTCTCCTCCTGTTTTCAGAGCATACACAAATGGGAACGAACACAGTACTCAGCCATCAGGCATGAGTGGATCATTTCTGGCATGTATCCATAGCAAAAATGGCCTGTCTAAAGGGGACTGTGGCCACAGCAAACACGCTTGCGAAAATGAACGCTCTGTGTGAAGTGGTGCCTGGTCCCTCTGCATGCATAGCACACCTTCTACCCACCCCCAGCAGTCCCCACAGTTGAATGTGCTGAAGTGAAGGGCTCTTTCCATCCTGCCCCACTCCTCGCAGGCCCCAGCCACACATAAGTCCCAAGGGGAACTCATGAAAAACAAAGTTATCATCCATGCCCTTGCGCGCTTCCACAACAAAATAAGATAGTTCTGCCATCTGTACTAGAAGAAAGGATGTGAACTTGTGAGCTACTTACACTAGCAGTGCCAACCAAAATACTCCAGAGGTTATTTAAAAATATCTTCTCAATATATCTAACAGGAGCAGGCTGTGTCTGAGCTGTTGTATTTCTCTCCTCTCTGCAATGGCCACCGGGGATACAAACCAGCATGCACTTCCTAAGCTCCAGGGGTGGCATTTGCAGCCTGCCACAAAGGTGCCCAGGACATCTCCCATCTGATACAGCTCCCTCCTGTGCCTTGTTCAGTGGGGCAGACAGGACACATCACCGCTCCTCTCCTGCTGCCTGCACTGTCAGTGCTGCAGGTGTGGGAATTCTGTGTGGGTAGGTAGTGTAGGTGAAACAAATTTGACACAATGGGAGAAAATAGCAGCTCAGAATTGAAAGAAAGGCCATTGCTTGAAGCTTTGCAAACTCTTCAGCCCCTGAGGAAAGTGGAAAATGGGAAACATGGGCTTGGTTTCCAGAAATTCACGTCCACAAAAATAAAACACAAAGTGACTCAGTCACATGGCTTCACCAAGGGCAAATCATACCTAACTAACCTGGTTGCCTTCTATGAAAAGGTTACCACATCAGTGGACAAGGGAGCAGCAACTGACATCATTTACCTGGATCTGAGCAAAGCCTTTGACACTGTCCTGCACGACATCCTGGTCTCCAAGCTGGTAAAATATGAGTTCAATGGATGGAGCACTCGGTGGATAAAGAACTAGCTTGAAGGCCACACCCAAAGAGTGGCTGTCAATGAGTCCCTGTCCAAGTGGAGGCCAATGACAAGTGAAGTCCCTCAAGGATCAGTCCTGGGACAGGTCTTGTTTAACATCTTTGTCAGTGACATGGACAGTNTTCCTCCCCCTCTACTCCACTCTCGTGAGACCACACTAGAAATACTGCATCCAGTTCTGGAGCCCCCAGTACAAGAAAGATATGGATGCACTGGAACGTGTCCAGAGGAGAGCCACGAGGATGATCAGATGGATGGAGCACCTCTCCTAGGAGGACAGGCTGAGAGAGTTGGGATTATTCAGTCTGGAGAAGAGAAGGCTCTGAGGAGACTTTATTCTGGCCTTCCAGTATCTGAAGGGAGCCTACAAGAGGACTGGGGAGGGACTTTTTAGGATGTCAGGCAGGACTAGGGGGAATGGACATAAGTTTGATGAGGGGAGATTTATGTTGGATATTAGGAGGAAGTTCTTCACCACGAGGGCCATAAGACACTGGAACAAGTTGCCCAGAGAGGTGGTGGAAACCCCATCCCTGGAAGTTTTTAAGGCCAGGCTAGATGGGGCTCTGAGCAACCTGATCTAGTGGGGAAGTGTCTGTGCCCATGGCAAGGCAGTTGGAACTAGATGATCTTTAAGGTCCCTTCCAACCCTGATAATTCTATTCTATGATTCTATGAAGAGCATGTTTTCATACACATGCATACTGTGTATTACCCTTCTGCCAATAAAGGGAGTAAACAAATAGGCACAAACACCAGGTTCATATTCCACACATGGAGTGGCAATCCTCCTCGGCACAGCCCTTGCCATCAGCAGCCACATGTCACTCCTGCCATTGAAGGAGCAGGTGCCCTTTTGAAGCTGCATTAGTTTGATCTCCATGTTTTATGTCAGCAATCATCTTCTTTTATATTCCCTTATTGCTATTTTACTCACTTGTTCTCTTGTCTTTGTTCACATAATTATATTCTGCTTTTCTTTTTTCCACTAACTCTTAAGTTCCCTTACATGTCCCCCAAGTAACAAAGTGTTTACACGATGTGGCCAAGCACAGTCTTAATTAGAAAAAATGTGGGTGCTGTGGAGAACAGCAAGATATGAAGGGGTGCTTTATCTCCCTCTTTCTTTAGACCCACAAGCTGATGGAGAAGAACATAGCCTTTCTTTGAATAGACCCACTGATACTTTTTGTCTTGTATACTTAATCACTCAATGTGGCACATATCTCAAGGTTCAGAGATGATAGAGACATAGAATCATAGAATGGGCAGGTTGGAAGGGACCCTAAAGATCATCTAGTTCCAACCTCCCCACACTGAGCAGGGATGCCAATCACTAGACCAGGTCACCCAGGGCTGCATCCAGCCTGGCCTTGAACACTGCCAGGGATGGGGCATCCACAACCTCTCTGGGCAACCTGTGCCAGTGCCTAACCACTCTCTGGGGCAAGAACTTCCTTCTAATCTCCAATCTAATTTTCCCCTCCTTCAGTTTATGTCCATTCCCCCTTGTCCTATCACAGTCTGACCACTTAAAAAGTCTCTCCCCTTCTGTCCTATAATCTCCCTTTAGGTACTGGAAAACTGCTATAAGATCCCCTCGAAGCCTTCTCTTTTCCAGGCTGAACAATCCCAACTGTCTCAGCCTGTCTTCATAGGGGACATGTACAGCACCTGTGCATGGGCCACATATGAAAAGACTGTAAAAAAATACGTTCTATTTCTCATGATAATCATGGCAATCACTACCTTTACATCAGCTTTTCAGTGAGTGTTTCTTCTAGGTCCTAAAAGCAGGAAGTAGGAAATAGCTGGTGAAGTTTGCCACTGGTCTCTAACATTTATGCATACTGCTGTTCTTTCTCCCTGTCTTGCTCATTTTGGAGAGTAGAAGCTGTGGGCTGCTTTCTGGCTGAATCTGTTTAGGATTCCTTGTTGGACAGTATTAGCACAAATGGAGTTTCTGGGAAGAATGGCAGAAGGAAGTAAGTTTCATCAGGGTGGGTAAAACAATTAACCTAAAACAGTACTACCCTCAAGCCTTGTCAACAGTGTACCTGAAGATCTGAAAAGAGAAAGATATTCAAGAAGCCTGTAATTTTGGCTTTTGCTCCTTTTTCCTGACCTAGTGAAACATCTATAATACCTATTCTCATATTGCCATGTCCAGTGACTATGTTTGTTGCGTTAGCACATCTCCTTTCTCAGTAAGGAGGATAGAGAGGGCAGAGATAAAAAGGCTGCTTTGGACTCATTCGTAATAACTGTGTTTTCTAAGGCAATACACAAAACCTGTCACTGTCTCTCCTGTAATTTCCCTCCCCCTTTGCTAGTTGGTTGGTTTTTTTTTTGGTTGCATATCAGGACCAAGAGGCTGGATCATCATGCACTAAGGAAATATTAATTCCTTTGCTGTTGCATCTATAAGCTAAGATGACGAATTTCTGTGCCATGCTAGATTATACGGGGATAAAGGAACAAAAGGGTGAAGGACAGTGGCTGCATGGTGTCTTAATCAGATGCAGATCAGCCTAAGAGCATCAGACCATCAAATCCCTGCTCTGCAGCAATTGTGCACCTTTAGTCAAGGCTCTGAATGGGCTGAGATAGATTTGGGGCTTTATTGAAAGATCATACAGGATGACTGCAAAATCCCATTACTTGTTGATTAAGTATTGATTGCCTTGGTATTAACAAGCCAGCTAATATGAAGTGACCTCTGAGGCCACTGGTTGGAGGAAAAAAAAAGACAATTTACTAAAACAGGCAGGCAGATGAATAAGAGGGCTAGATCTGCTCTTGGCTTTTAGCTTCGGTTAAAATGTCACACTCGATAGTGCAGATCAATGCCCACTTTATTTCCTTGCAGCCGTCTTATTACCATCATGAGGCTGCCTCCTTTGATGCTTTTTAATGACCCTCTGAACCGCGTGCTCTGCTTACCCACTGCCTTTGACTAAAAGGAAAGGGAAAGCTTTTTTTTTTTTCCCCTTGCTGGTGATGGAGTGGCTGAGAACATGACATTGTGCCAGTATAAGTGGAGCAATGAGGTTTCTCGGGTCACCGATGCTGCGACTCTGCTCTTTCACTTGGTTTCTAGCTTTTCTTTCTTTCTTTTCTAGATTTCAAAAAGTCTTGCTCCTTTTCATAACTTCAAAACTGGTGAGATATTAAGAGACCACCTACTGACAACTTCTGTCCAACACTCTTATTTGTGTTTTTAAGTGCAATAAGTTTAGCAGCTCTTGTTACATTAATTCTCCTGAAAAGCACCTCACCCAATTATTTTGAATTTAACATTTTTTTCTTGTTGCCACTTACAAATATAAGAATTACTTTTGAAGATGAATAAAGAGCACTGGGGGACACAGTTTGAGTCTCCTGAATCAAAATTGGACCATATTAAGAATCCTGAAAGCTCCAAGGCTTTCCTCTTCAACACATACAGTCTTTTAATCTAAGCCTATGTATTGAGTCAAACATAAAGGACACAGAAAAACAATTCTTATATTCAAAATGCTGAAATTCTGAAAAGTATTTACATAAGTGTATTTAGTTCCTATTTTATAGACTAGCCTGCCAATATTTTGATGTTTTGAAGTAGTATACAAATGCTATAGAGAACAGAGATGATTCTGTACCTATCAGGAAAAGACATAAAGATTATTTGGAGCTCTGGGAGAAATTAAGGATACGGGAAGAGAAGGTGAGTTAGGAAAATAGCTATTACAACAGCAAAGATTGTCTTCTGCTTATGAAATCCTGTAAAGCTTGTGAGTGTTCATGTAGAAATCTTGTGCACATATTTGTAGGCTGGAGACTTGTAGTGGGAAAGGTAAAAAAAAAGGATAACTGAAAATTTCACATCTCTAGGATGGGCCTTAGTTTAAATGAATAGGAACAGCAGTGGCAACTTCTATCTTGGAAGTAACCAGTGGGAAGCATTGTGATAGTAGCATTGTCTGATGAATTAACAGCTGCTGGCCTGATCCAAAATCATCAATTCTCATCAATTTCAGCAGACTGTGGTACTTTGATGTAAATACCAAAAATTCTTATTTGTTCAGCAGTAACAAAATGACATCATTCAATTGCCTTATCTCTTTCTCTTTTGCCCCCCTTTCACTCCTATCACTCTTCCTTTTCTGTGGTTTTGTGGTAGAAACATATATAAGAAAAATAATAAGCAACATCAGGGGTATGTAGAAGTTTTGGTAGCATGCAAAGGCTTGCTCACCCTCAACTGCTCAACCAGCCATAACTGCAGTATCTGGCTTATTTCCTCCTTTCCCACCTCTCCTCTTCAGTGTGATGGTCTTAAAAATCAGAAACATGGGGGTAATCTTTGGAGTGTGAGGTCTTGATGGAATGACTTAGATTATTGCTGCATTGCTATTGTTTATATAATGCCATAAATGTGCATGATGCTCAGCAGAATAAAAGACACCACCTCCTGCACCAAACTATGCAGATAATGGGTTAATACAGATGGATAAGCTCGAAGACACACACACAGAGGCATGCACATCCCTCTCCTAGCTCATTTGCAAAGAGGTCCAGAGCTTAGGGGAGCTTGCTACTGTTTTTTCAAATCAGTCAAGAAAAGTTCCTCCTTAAACTATAAGCCAGCTTGAAGGCTGTTGGCCAAACAGAGGCATGTAGGGGCTCAGATCTGGAGCAGAGCCTAACAGGCTTGTCCATGAACGTATGCCTCTCCAGCACATTGCTTGCTGCAGCTCTAATTATAAATTACCCCTGTAGATACACAGGGGTTCTAGTGAATTAAGCAAAAAATTTAGACTGGCTGATAGGGAAACAAGTTTTTGCACAGCATTCCCAATAAGAAATTATACACTTGCTATGCATTACAGTCTGTGCTCAAAATGCTATTTCAGCATTCTGGGTATTAAAATTGGAATCTTATGTGGTCTTGTGGTGAAAGACGGTGAAGGATTATTTAAAGTAAACTGTAGGGAAATATAAAACAAACCCAGTTAATTTATCACAACAGTGAAGATGCATAAATAAGATGTTTATGAACAACAAGGACAGTTTACCTATTATTCCAAAGAATTCATGTTTCAAGAGCAAAATATTTTGTTTAAAGAAAAATTACACCAGTTTTGCTCAGCTCAACAGTCTAACAGTTTGTATTGGAAGCTGCCTGAAAATCTTAGTTCAATGTACTTTTCAATATTTCTAATTATAATCAAGGTCTCTTAATTCAACTAACAGCAGTGCTCATCTTTTCACAATACCTGCCTTAGATCAAAGACAGAAACTGGTACCCAGCCAGCTTTGAGAAGGTGCAGCCCATGAAAGGAAACATACTGGAACAAGAATCTCAGGAACAAGAACCAGCCAACGCTCAATGTCTTTAATGATGTCAGTGCAACTCAGCACAGATGAAGTACTAGCTAATTACACATAATTCATATAGATCTTTAAAACAATATTGAACAAGTGATGAACTCATCCCCCACTTTCTTACACTAAGCTTCCTCAATGCCAGTATTGCAAATGATGTCAAACACCACAAACATTTCCTCAGTTGCAACTTGATAATACATCACTTTGCTTTTCATGGTTCAGCCAATTTCCAAAAGTAGAAATCCCAAAAGCACTTAAAGAAGTTTGAACCAATACATGACTATGGACACCAGCCTTCATTTTTTATGAGCACACTTTATAGCACAACTGCCCAAAGCCCATTTCTGGCTTATCTGGATTTATGTCACAGTGGTGCTCTTCTCAGGTTTCCAAATGCTATCTGCAGCCTGATATTCTTTCTTCCATGTCAGCTGTCCAAGAGGTCACACCTCTTTCCAGCAGGTATGGCCCTAGTCATGGTGAGCTATGCACTTGCCCCATTCTTAGCAATTTGCTGAATCCAGGAGTAAAGCTGAACTAGTAAATTGCAAAGGATCAACATGCAGCATTCTGGTCTTCAACACTACAAAGAGCATAAGCAGCACATCAGAGCTAGGCACCTCATGGACCCCATGTGTCATTCATTTCACTGCCTTTAAAACAATGAGCTTTTTTTCCATCATGGCTCATTTAATAACACATGCTGTGTTCTTTCCTTATGAACTTTTCCTTTGACTTGTTCACTTAGACTGTGAGTTCTGCATGGAAGGGTCAGAATTTTACTTTGCATTTGTGATATTTAACAGCATACCACCCTGACTTGTTTACAATTCATACATGCTACCACACAAGTAAAGAAAGTAGGAGATGAGAAGCAATAACTTTGTCTTTAAAAGTTTATGTCCAGCAGGATTACTCCAAGTTAGCAGGCCATGGAGATGAAGTGGGCTATCTGATTGCTCACCAGGTTACTGTTTCAGGCCACATTCACACTCACACAAATAGTGTCTTGGTTTATGGTTTCTTTCCAAATGAAAACCTGCTTTTTAACCAAACAAGCTAGGAAATTACTATGTTTGAACCAAAGGAGGCATTCAGAAACCAGAAAGAGCACAGTCATGAAAAAAGCCCCAGCCTACCAATCTGCTCATGAGACACTTCAAAGCCACCCTGTATCAGCTTGCTTTCTTCCTAAAGAGAGGAAATACGAGTTTTCAGCTGCATCCTGTGTTGCACTCCACGATGAGAGCACATAATCTCTGGACAATTGTATGTTTTTATAATTCAGGTGGCACTTCTGCACTGGGATGTGTGACAGACATTCCCAAACTCACCAGCTGGACAGCCAGATAGAGAGTTAGAATAGATAGATCATATTTCAGTAAAATGGCTGCCTCCTCAAGAATGCCAATTGTAATTTAAAAAATGGTGACAAGTGCTTCTTAGCCTGTGAACTTTCATATTGCTGGGCTGAGTGAAATGGGTGCAGTTTTCCTTTAAATTTTGCTAGTAATGATATAGTATACAAAGTGACAGACTACAGGGTTTGGGGTGAATGCTAACATTGTTCTTCTTCCCTTTTAAAGGTCATGTGCAAGAAAACCTCTCTAGTTAAATCTATCCATTTAAAATCATCATTAGGTCACAAAAAAGCAGCCTCAATATGCTAGAAGTCTTCATTTGAAAATACAAGCCAGGGTCTAGCTTCTACAGATCTGCTTTATGAAGTGATACTTTGGAAGGTATGCTCCAGTGCTCTGTTACAACATTTTTGATTTGCTTTTGATATGTATTTGCACCCTTTCAGATGTGACCATATATTGGTGCATATCACATTTTTAATAAGAAAGGAAACAAGCAGGTGTTGATGTGTGGCATATAACGGCAACAATTCCAACTACATTTGTCTAATGGGGATGAATAACAGTTTCCAGCAAGGTATACACTGAGGCATAATGAAAATAGGACTGAAACCTCCTCCTGAACTGGGATCCTATCAAGTATAAATTTATATTTCACTTTAATTTGTTACAGAACACTGTTGAAAAGTAACAGCATTTAGACATTACTGAGCAGACACTAATGTGGCTCAAACAGACAATATTAATAATCTTGATATTACTTAATAACACATGTTTTCCCTTCAAAGACATTTACTGCAGAGCAAAAAGGACACTGAAATACTGATACAGATTTTACTTGCAATGCAGATGGCACAGTCACCCAATACACTGGGAGGAAGAGAGCTCTCCAGTGCAATAGTCAAGTCTATGAACTGCACACCCCTGGAGAGATGGNCCCCCGAAGTCTTCTCTTCTCCAGGCTGAACAATCCCAGCTCCCTCAGCCTGTAAATGTCTGAGTAGAACCTAAAGCATTGACATTTTTGCTAACTAAGAAATTGGTTTTTGCTTCCCACATTCTTTTACACAAAATATTTTAACAGTAGCAATGTCACAGAAGAAACATATGGAAAACCTCATAATTTCTTCCAAGTTGTGTTCTGTCACCAGTGGAAAACAGATCACATTTGATAAATCACTATGACCTCAGTCTTCAACGCTTACTTCAACTTAGATGCAATATGCAAGAGCGCAGGAAAGAAGAGCTAGATGGACAGTAGATCCTCTAATCTGAGTAGAAAAAAAACCAAAACCAAACATTCGTTGGGTCCTTGGGAACAGAAATTCCATGCTGAAACAACTGCTTTGCATTTCCAAATGCAATAATATTAAATACTTTGGTGTAGTATTGCTGAATTGGCTGATGCTGATTTTACTGATGCTAAGCAGTGATTTACTTTGGAAGCAGTCAAATTTTTCCCAAAAGTTCAACTGGAAGACATCACATGCTGTCCCATAATAAAAAGCAGATTTTCTGCAATTTTATAAGAATTGAAATTCATAACACTTTATATTCAAAAGGTTTTTAATTAAGTGCCACATTATTGCTGCTTGCATTGCTTTCTCATTATGGACCAAACTTGTAAAAGAGCTCACAGACACATTTTCAAGTGCTCAGTATTCTCTAGATTTTAAAAGGAGTTCAGCTCTTATTTTAGCATCCTAAAACAAGAGCTAGTGTTCCAGCAGAGCTCAGAGATGATCTCTGTTAGTAAACCTGTCCTATACATCTCAAATAACAGCAAGCATACATGTCACTCTGTATTCTAAACACCTTATTTTAACACAGCCTCCTGAAAAGTGCTATATACTGGGATGACCATGCCTTTCACTGTTAATATATTTGAAAAACTCAGCTATTTCATTGGGCTTGTAGGCTTCCAAAAACAAGCCTATGAAAAAAGCTCTTCAGCTTCAATGGGTGATTATTAAAACTTTAAAAGAAACACATCCTACAGAAAACAATTAACAACATCTGAAGATTCCTCTGCCTGCCTAGATACCTTAATCCGGAGGGTTAATTATAAATTAAATTTATCACATACATGCAAAAAATATACATCTAGTCGCCCAACAATTTGAGATAATGCAAACATGAAGGGAAAGACTTCTGTAAAGACGACTGAAAAGTAAAAGGATTAGCTTCAAATGATTATCCCTGGAATCTGACAAACCATACACACACCTTACTTTAGCTCAAATTTGCCTTGCCAATCAGGCTGTTAAATTACATAACAATTTGATGCTTCTTAACAAAAGATAGCATGCTGGCTGTTAGCTTCTATTGTGATAGTCAAAAAAATTGATGTCTATTTCCTGCCTACAATCTTTTTTATTTTTTTTCCTCCTAATTTTACATTTTTACTGGGAGATATATTACTTTTCCTTTTTTCTCTCTCTTTCTTTTTGGTGAGACACTCAGTATTCCCTATGCATTGTTAGTCATTTTTGTTGTGACCACATACACAGAGAAAAGGAAATAATTCTTTTCAATTCTTTCAGGGATACAGATGAACGTAATGTGTGTTGTGTTCACTTTGTTATTACTTTATGTAAGAGGTGACACAAAACGAGCAAAGCCAAAGCAGAGCCAAGAAATACATATGCTTTCTTTCTGCCTTACACACATGCACACTCACAAATACATGACACTTGCTAAGTGGCACTGAGGCACCATGAGCATCTCATACATTTTATCTTCATACATTTATGCTGATTATCAAATACAAGAGGTTAAAGAGTTTTCTGAGAAAGGCAGAGGAAAATGGCTTTACTCTGATTTGCATGTTGAAAACACAAATAAGCCAACTACTATATGAGTAGCAGTATTATCATGAGAGTAACAAAAGGAACTGCCAAGCTGGAAAGACAGACAGCAGCACACTATTCTCCTGCCTGTCAGGTCCCTTTGGGGGTAGAGCACAGATCGTACTGCACAAACTAGTCTAGATTGCTGTCTTCTTGTTCTTTCCTGGCATCACAGAAACAAGTACTGTATCACTCTGAAAGACCACAATAATTTGGGACTTTGTGAATATTACTGTATCAGTAACAGATGCAAATTTTGCTTGATGGCTTTTAGCAATTATAAATATTGCTGGTTTTTTCTATGCCTGCTACAAGACGTCATAAATATTCTGCATAGCATGTAGTGATAGAGAAATCTCAATGCAGCGTACATTGAGGTTGCTAATAATTGATTTGACTGACCACATCTGAAGGACAGGGTAAGCCTGCACACTAGACATGCTGTTCATTTACAGGAAGACAGTGCATTCACAGGCAGGGAATTTGTCTAATTGCACAGATCAGAATGTCACAAACTCCCTCACGGTAGGCCACTTAAGGTGAAAACATTTCTTACTGGGTTCTGCTTCTGCATATAACTCACCTTCAGTTACCAGTACCATTGAATATGTTAGAGAGTGGAAAAAAGGCATTCTACTCTATGTATGTCTGCCTATATTCTCACATAGTGAGATCAGATCAACCCCAAGTTCCACCAAACTATCTCTGTGCCTTGTTTTTCCCTCACCGAGATTATTCTTTTTGTGTGTGTGGCCCTGATTCTCCTTCTTCTTTTCTTCATGTTAAGCAACTTCCATTGAGAAGATAATCTTCCACTTTGACCTCTGATAGTTTCCCCTTCACAAACCTGCTGCCTGTCAAAGAACAGTCCCCAAATGCCACATTTGTGTGGTGAAGGGCTGCCCCCTTGAGTATGTTCTCCAGTGCACCCAGTCTAACACCAGATCAAACAAGGAGGGTCTACAGTCACCTGAGAGAAGAAAATATTATAACCAGGGATTCCCTCCCTCTGATCTCCAGCAGTAAGAGTAGGATTTATTTATCTAGTAGTGCAGTATCACCAGGAGTGCAGGGAGTATGCTGCAATGGTCAGTTCCCAGCATATGAGGGTAAGTTGCACATGCTGTCATTTCAGACGTTGCTGGGTTTTCCCTTATGTTAAGCATAGGAAATAACAGTAGCGTTGATTTTTTATAGATTCTTATTCTGCATTGATTCTGTCTCCGATTCTAATGCCATATCTCTCAAGGCTGGTTGGAATACTTGCTTGCCAAAAGCCTGGGGAATTAAGCCATTTAATTGGAATGTACGCTGCTGCACAGCAACATAAGAAGAACACACCTAAACCAAGTTCACTTCACAGTCAGTCTTCAGAGAAATAAAGTGTATGTTGGGAAAACTATTTTCATCATAAGGGACATTGCATGACTGAGACAGCAAAGTCCATAAATGCATTATTCTATTCATCCTACCTTTACTCCATAATTGTGTAGAAAACCACAGAAAAATCTTGTCGTGTTTTCTTTGAAGCCAGTAGCTTCAGCAGCTGGACACAATTTCTTCTGAAGGACACCTGATAGGATTGCACAGCAGGAGCCTCAGAGGACTAGGTGTGAGATTTTGCCATTAGAAAACAGTTCTCCAGTTGCAGATGATGGGTTCCTCACTACTTTTTATTAATCCAAACAGTGCATTAAGACCAAGTGAAGCCACCATATACTAAATATCATAGAATCATAGAACAGTTACAGCTGGAAGAGACCTTGGAGATCGAGTCCAGCCTTTGCCCTAGCCCTATCAACTTACTAAATGATGCCCCCCAATGCAACATCTGCCTGTCTCTTAAACACCTCCAGGGATGGTGACTCAAACACCTCCCTGGCAAGCCTGTTCCAATGGCTGACAACCCTTTCAGTGAAGAAATTCCTCAATGCTGTCTTACACATACTTGGAGACTCTAATGCCCAGAAGAATTATATTGAAGGGGAAAATGTTAAGATACGACTGATCTTCAGGCATTGTAGGCTCTGAGAGAGAGAAGTTCAGCTTTCTAAGGAGAAAGGAATTTTTATGTACGGATGATTCCTTACTTGTTGCAATTTTATGACAAGCAGGCCTATCTCCTTAGATGTTTTGTAGCTTAGTCATTAACTGAAATGCAGGATCTCAGAAAAATGAAGAATCTCATCTTCCACCTGTTTGAGGTGTTTCTTCTAGAGCTAGCTTTAGCCAGACTCAACTCTGTCAGTCAGTGAGCAACCTGGTTACTGTTAGGCGGTTCAAGTCCTCAGCTTCCTTCTAGGTCCCTTTCCATTTCTCTTTACTTCTCTGACTTCATATTGGTAGAAGACAGTGGGGGTTAGAAGACACTGTTTTGGAGAGGAAAGATAAATTGCCTAAAAAGCAGATGAGATTTTCCATTCACCCTGAGGTGGAAGGAGGGCAAGGGAGGTGTGAAATAAGAGGAAAAAGACAAGTAGAGCTGGAGGAGAAAAATGAGATTCTGCCTGCTGTTTCATTAAACAAAACAAAAAAATGCAATTGGTTCAGAAAAAAAGAACAATTTAATTTTGTAGGCAAAAGGCTCCTGGCTTCACTTCCTGTGGAACAATTTGGTTTTACGAGACGAGACTTTCCAAGCCAACCGTGACTGTACATATGGCACAGCTTGATATCTGGTCTCTGTATCCTGATGGCTCAGCTACTGAATTTGTCACATTCTTTTGCTACTCTGAGTTTCTCAAAAAATGCTGTAGTGCTTCCTGCTCTGAGGAGTTATTTACAACAAATTTATGAGTCTGCAGAATTATCTGCCAAAATTAAAGGGAAAAAAGAAATCAAGTAAGTTAATAACTGCAAATTATTTGTCAATCTCCTGTTGCCAACTTTTCCAGACACAGACCAACATTTTATCACATGAAAATATCCAACATACTGACCAGGACTTGCCTTTCAAATGCCTCTGAATGAAAGTGCTGCAAAATGTACAAGATCCACCGTAGCCACAGAAGCATAGAAAAAGACCATGGTAAAGTTGTACAGCAGTGGCTGTACCCAGAACCAATATTCACCACTAACATCCCAGTTAAACAACCAGATGAAAACCTCCAGCTCCCATCATATTCTTATTGTAATGCCTGTGCTTTATAGCTAGAAAAAAAGACCTGAGCTGAGAGTACATCCTTGAAGTCCTTACAGCATTAATTTTATCCTACCACAGGCCTTTCCATATGGCCTGTACCTGCACTTGACATCTTAGGCTTCACCTTGAAATAGTTCTAACCACAGTCAACATTAATGAGCCTTCTGACACCATTCATGCATACAAGGGTTTCTAGGCAATAAGTTGAATCTGGGCCTCTATGCTTTGCTCTGCTGTACTGGGTTTTACAGTAAAAAAGGAGGAGAACTTAGCCACAAACAACTTCAACTGCTGCTTTGATTAGGTCCACAGCAAATAACTCAGATAGCTGAGTTCAGGTCTGCCTGCTACTTTCATCTGAGTGCCTCAACAGCTTGGTCCTATACTTCATGGCACACAGAGTCATGTTTATCTGCAGTACTTTAATACTCTCTCTATATCTATTAGCTCACATGATCAAAAGCCTTTAGTAGACCTATGGGTGTGCATTCTTCTGGCCAGGCACTCACAGGGTGTTTGACGAACTGGCCTGACACTACTGCAGTAATATGTAGATTGCATATTTGTACACTTACCATATAAAACCACTACAGACAATATATTTTGCTTGCCTTCCTGCATGATGAACAGCCAAACCAGAAAGGACTTGTGCTGGGATGAGCCAATGAAATCCTATTTTTTTTATTATTTTATGTTTCTTGTGTCCATGCGATTGGAATAAACTGTAAATTAGGTGTTAGAGCACTGTAGTTCGGGTAGATGTGATGTTTTAGAAATGTAGCTTTAGTTTCTTATAACATAATAGCAGCTTTGCTTTGTTGTGACAGTGGCAATAAAATAAAGTTACTACAATGTATAATGCTGTAACCAACCAAAACTAGTCTAACAAACAACAAATCAAGTGAGCAATACCCACCCAGCACTTTATGTACAAAAAATATTGATGACCTGTGCTTAAACTTCTCAGGTTAGAAAGCATCCGTTTTTCAAGAGATCAAAGGATGGTGATCTGCTCCCTCTGCTCTCTGAGGGCAATGCCACAACAGACTTCTTACCATTTCATGCAGTGCTAATAAATGCACAATATAGAAAAGATATTTGATTTGGGGTTTGGTTTTTGATTTGTTCCTACACCCCCCCCCAGTAAGTAAAGATTTCTGGCAGTTCTAACAGCCTTGTAACTATTACACGTTAGTCACAGTTTATTCACATCATAAGACCAGTAGAAGGTTGAGACAGGCAGGGGACTAAAGATGGATCTCTTATATAGTTATAAAAGGATTTCCATTTGTTAACAGCTCTGCCTAGGAAGTATGCAATGACATTTTCCTACTGTGCTATTTTCATGCCTCCTGAGATGCCAGGTTATAATGCAAAACATCTGAATCATTAAATTTATACAGTTATTTAATAACCCATGTAAAATACATGGCAATGTTGCTTCTTTTAAAACATATGCACCTCATAAGAAAACAATTTCCTGCACTATGTGGTGTAGTCAGATTTCCATAGTTTCTGTTGGGCAGAAAGAGTAAACTTCCATGTTTTGTGCATCCAGGAGCCATGATACCAAACACCATCAAGCTACTGCAGACAGGCTCATGTAGAGAAAGTCATCTCCCCTTTAGAGACCATTAACTCTTAAAAGCATATATACCATATATAAACATATAGAGCTATGGATATAAACATATATCCAAAATAATAACAGCTAGAAGCTAGCAATAGTGCAAAGATGAAAGATAAGCCTCTTCTAGCAAAATACTAAACATATTCCTCACCTGAACTGTGTATGTTTTATCATTAGCCTTAACAGCACAACACATGTTCTTGTGAACCTCCTAAGACTCGCTCAGGGTCTAAAACAGAATTTAGTTTTCCTGGAATCAGTTAAAATTCTTACTGTTTTTAGTAAGTACTTTATAGTTCCTGTACTTGGAGACAAATTCTCTCAGTTGCAGAATAGATGTTTCTTTAATGGAGGTTTTTACAAGAGCCCATGACAGACAACTGCTAATATGGAACATGATGAAAGAGAAGTATTGCTGGCACAAGCAGGATTCAGCAGAGAGAGGGTCAATTCTGTTTATAGACTTGCTCAAGTTTTTTGGTTGGTTAAAAAGCTGACAGACTGCATTACAGCTAACATTCCCATATTGATCATACCATTTCTAAGTCTGCCCTCACTGTGACAGGAATGGCATAATTAGTTTTTTCCTTGTTAAATATTTGTAAATCATTTGTACTTTTATGTGGTACATAGCCTGGTTCTTAAAGCTGTTGCAGTGTAGGGTGGTTTCTGCTCTCCTGTAAGGGTGGGCCAGCAGAAGAGAGGAACCTCTCCAGGGTCCAGCAGTGCCATCAGTGGTGTGGCTGTGTGAAGTGACGTCTTGGCTACTGCAGGAGAGATGAGAAGGTAACTCCTGTGGCCTGAGATCCCCTTCAGCCCTGTGCCAGCAGCAGAGGGGTGAGAGTAACAAAGTTTGTAAGTGGCCCTGCAGTGGTAAAAGCTGCCAGTGATCCAGTGATGAGCCTTACAACTGCTCCAGAGCAATGGAGATGTATTTATGATGCAAATCAGAGCCCTAATTCAGCAGCCACTTAAGAACATGTCTGAGTCTCATTGACTGTGGTGGAATTAAGTGAGTGTTTAAATACTTTCCTGAAGGCTGGACAACTGTTAAAGAGAACAAAGGGGGAAGGGAGAGAGAAAGATAACAGGATAACATAACAAAATTATAGTTTTTAGGGGAGAATGGTGGAAGTTGCTTTTGAGTTATTCTAGTAAAGATAAATGCAAGGAGGTTAAATACACAACATTAGAATTTCACAGCACGAGTTTTGAGACTAGGTTATATGAAAGTATTGTTCCAGAAACCTTTGCATTTCTTTGGTTTAATAAACAAACTGAAATAGTACTATGCTAAGTAAAGGCAAGATAGTTATATTTATGTCCTTGGATTTTAAGAATTCCTTCTACCCTTGTATTTTATAGACATTTACACACATGATGAAAAGAGATTAGATTCTTATTATTTTTAGCATTCACCAGATTTAAATAATGATGCAAGTTGAATGAATCTCAAACAAGTTTTTGTTCATTTCAGATAACCTTTCAGGAGAGAGGCTTCAGGACTTTCTTATTCTGGCAGGGTCAGAAATACTCTATTACTTGAGTATTCTTCTCCCATATCTAGACCAAGAAGTACTAAGGCATGTAAAAATATGGTAAGAAAACATTAACTTCCAAACTGCAAGAAAGGATGTGTTTAGCAGAGGTTTTGCTGATGGATGACTTTCACTACACCTAGAAACACTTGCCTCTCCCAAGCAGCAATGGGGCAACAAGTCTTTTAGTCCACAAAGAACACCCAGTTTTTTTGCTATTCTACACTTTGTTTTCACTTTGTTTATCTTTTTATGCATTTTTATTTCTCATACCTCTTTTTTCTACAAAGGCCATGTAAATAAACCTGTAGCATAAACAGCAGTTTCCTGATCTATCCTGAAGAAGATACTAGAACCTGTGGAATTCTACAGCAGCCAGAATCCAAAAATAATTTTGGATTAGTTTTAGATTTGACAATTATTTCTGTGATTAGTAGCATCAGTATTTTAAATCTAATCTTCAATTTTGGGTTCAAAATCCAGTTTTAGGCTCAAAAAGAAAATCCCAAATGCAAATAGGCAGCAGCTCCTGGTCATGGGAAAAAAAAACCCAACAACAACAAAACCAAACCAACCAAACAAACAACAAAAACCCCCAAATCTAATATTCAAATATCCTCAAAGCTTCAGAACAACAATCTAAACCAAACAACTAGACTAGACTGATGCTGAACTCTGTGGTGGCAGAAAGCTGGATCTGGATTTAAATTTGGGAAGCTGCAGTAGTTTGGGCCAGAGCATTTTTAGAGAACAGAATACCAACCTTTTATTGTCTCTTTTGTAGAAAGGGAGTGTATCTTGAAGTTATTCATTTGTGTATGTCCTGTATCTTGGAAAATATGTTCATTATATTCACACAACACACAGAATTACCGGCAAGGATCAGTGTATGTTTGAATAACAGTCAGAGTGGCTTTGCCAACAGAGCATTCCCATTTCTGAAGTGAGTCCACAATGATCCAATAAACTGCACTTTAAAGTCAGCACCGACTGGTTTTGCAAAGTGATTATCCATGCCAATCCTGCTACCTCAAGCATCTATAAACATTGATTGTTAAAATGATCACTGGAATTGGGCTTTCCAAATGACATCTCTGCCCTTCTTCACACATGGTGATATTTAGCTATTTGTTTCCATCAGAAAACAAAGGATACACACATAGTTTTCACAATTAAAAAGATAATCACATTGCCAATGATATAGATTTGTGCATGGCTTTTCTCCAACATAGCACACATACTGACATCATGTTCAGTGCAGGAAGTGATTGATACAGTTTGGAGGAATGAAAAGATTTTTTTTTTCCTATTTCCATCACTTATTCTATATGTGATATCAGAACCTGTTCAATAAGTGTAATAATCATAAACTGTGGCATGCACAATACTATTCACCAGATTAATATAGGGTAATATTTTTCTTAAATGCCACTTAGAAATAAATGGTTAGATATCTTGCAAACTCAATGTATTTAGACTGAATCAATCCAAACCTTGAAATCAAATTCAGAGACTAAAATCGATATTCCCCCTGCTAATATTGTAATGACCCACACCCCCTTAGAAAGCACTTTATGAGTACAAGAAAGTAAAGCTGTATCACTGGGTTGCCCTAGTGATATAGGATTTGCTTTTCCTTTTTAAACCATTTCTGCAGACTTCTGTAAAAGACAATTCTCTCAGCCAGTATTTTTTCAGTTTTATTCTCTTTAGGTGATTTGACATCTGTACTGTTCGGTACTGACTAATTTCCAAGTCCTGGGAGACAATTTCTTAGCAGTTGCAATTCATCAAAACCCTAATGAATTCTGATGGAATTCTTGGGGACTGCTTTTCTATCCTCTCTGTGGAGGGACTGCACAACACACCGTATGTATTTAAACCACATTAAGAGACTAAACGTATTTAATCAATATTGCTCAAAAGAAACCTGAAGAGCCACATACTAAACACTGAAGACACTATCCTCAGTGCTGCCACCAAAGCAATGATACTACAAGCACAGCTGAGACAGACTGACTACATGTGCCGAGAGACAACCAAAGAGGATGGACAGCTGCATGTGCACCAATGGAAAAGTCTAAGAGAACTATGATCTACCAACACAGAGGTGCTCACATTGAGGAATTAAGATGTAAGTGATGGAGGCAGAGAAGGCTTTTTTGAAGGCTCCAGAAAAAGTATTGGTTCAGGTACACTGTCGCATTCAAAATAACTTGGATATCTTTACGGTTTTTGGAAGCAAACTGGAAAAACCAGGCACTATACCAGCTGCTTCTTGGTTCAAAAACAAAGATCAGGTTTTATTTAGTTTCTCAACCTACTTAAGCTGATTCTCAGAGGAGTTGCTGTGGAGACATGATCTCCATGATTTGGGGAAACATACTGGGAAAGAGGGAATAAGAAGGTAGTTCATAGAAGCCAGATGGGGAGGCCAAGAATCTGGCAAATATCCCTTTCCCACATTTCTTCTAAAACTCAAAATAAATGTGAATCTCTCTGACATTTGAAAAGAAGTCTGGCTATTTCTTCCCACATTATGTTTTCTTTTTGCTCGCTTTTGCACAGGGTCTTACGGGAAGCAGAGACTAGTGCCAGAGTAATGCAAGGAAGCAAGCTGTGCTGATAATCTCAGCATGGCCTCCTTTTCTCAGCAGATAGCCAGCCCAATTTCATGTACACAAGCCAGTCAGAGGGCAAGACTCACTGGTGTACTCTGGCTATTCTGGTGATGTAAGGCAGCCATAAATCCCACTTCACCAGCCAGCACAACTGGATTTGCAGCTGCTTTGTATCACCAGAGCGAAGCAAAGCTGCCAGAGCATACCAATGAATCTAGCTCCAGCACTTTGTAGGAACTCGGCATCAGTTTGAGATTCACTTATCACTGTAAAACAAAATATCTGTGGAAGAGATTTATCCTACTACCCAGGACTGTATCCAACATCAGAAGCCATAGGATTTTTTTCTTTTTTTTCTCATGGTAGTTTGACTATACCAAAGCACTTAGCCTTAAAAAAAGTTATTATTCAAACTGTTGAGGTATTTTGGACTATATAAGTGTGACAAACATAAGTAGTAACTGCTGGTACTTAACAGACAGATTTTTGTTATGTCTGAGAGGAGTAACAAAATTCAGGGCATTTCACTACCAGTGAATCTCTAATGAGCAGGTAGCAAAAATGCCTGCCTTACTGACTGTCAGGGGATATCAAATTTGCTTGCTTCTGACTGAGTAATTACCCACCAAAAATGTAGATCAAGTGGTCATCACCCAAATTAATACCTGCCAAAGATTACTTTTGGAAAGGCTGTCAGCTAAGAAACAGGAAATGAGTTGCAAAATATTATTAAAACTTGAAAATAACAGCTTTAAGGTATGAACCACCACTCAAGCACACAATGGAGCAAGAGCTGGAAACAGGGCCCATGTGGGGAACCAAGCACAGAATGGGGTTGATGACTGGGGACTTGACTTGTGAACAACAGGAGAGCAATGCAAGATGCCACATCCTTGCCCCATTCTGCTTCCTCCCATTGGACCTGGCACATCAATCTTCTCCAAAGTCCTGCTGTAGTTCCTGCTGAACTGCACTTATATGACATTCAGATAGAGAGTCATATCACACAGCTCAGCCCCAGGAGGGTGATGAACAGCCTAAAACAAAAGAGCAGGTCCTCCTTTGCCTGCCACAAGCCTTCTCTATGAGCAGTCAAAAATCTCTTCATGCTTTCCCATTTGCAAACTGAACACTCTATTGAACAAAAGAGCTATAATAGAACTAATTTCAATAACTGAAACAAACTATAGCCCACTAAAGTTAAAATGACTGCTGAACATTGACAAAACTGAACTCAGGCCATTAAACCAATATGAGAAGAACAAAGCAGGGCCTGACCATTGTTTTCCATGCTCCAGTCACATTCAAATATGAAACAGAGGTGATGATGATAATAATAATCACCGTATGATGCACTTTGCAGTGCCAGATATTGTGCAATTAGCTGCAAGCAGCATCATGCACATGTCAACTGTTTCTTCTGAAAGATGGTGACCCCAACTAACTTAAAGCAAATTCAAATAACAGTCCTGAGACAAGAGTTACTTTTTTTTGGTCCTGGAACCTCAGGGCAAACCATCAGCCTTACTGCAAGGGGACTCATGGTATATATCCACTTATACATTCACTTACCCTGGCTAGGTAGCAGTTTTGGTTTAAAGCCATGGTTTAAATTTGAGGAGGACCAAGGAAAAAAAAAAAAGTCTCTTTTCAGTGAGCTACATAAATCAGTCTCTCTCTTTTTTAGGTGATATGGATAAAGCTGAGTCAAATCTGCCAGTACCTGCTGCATCTCTATTTCCAGAGACTAATCAAGCCTACTTTTCTGCACCAGAGCTGACCTGTTTGTAGCATTAACAGACCTGTGAATAGTGTATTAGAGCATCTGTGTTGGATATCATTGGATATCTGAGGTCAGAGTTAGGCATTTGTTCCCACACCCTGTGAGAGGGCTCTCAACAGAACACTTGGAAATAGCAAGGCTTTGAAAATAATCTCTATGTTAAACAAAGGCAGCTAGAGAAAGAAACAAAAGGGTAGAAATAAATTGTTGATTGCTAGCTTGCTAAAAGGCTCACCATGAAGTGCTTCAGCAGTCAGTATTAGGACAGGTGTTGTTTAATATATTCATTAGTGGTCTGGAAAAGAGATGGGAAGGTGACAAAATTTGCACAAGGCACAAAAATATTTAGGCTACTTATGATTACAAAAGATTAGAAAAACTAGACAGATGCACAGCATGAAGAGAGATGAAATTCAGTGTTCATAAACGCAAGGTAATGCATATTTGAATGAATAATTTCCAAAACTTATGCACAAGGCCAGGTTGTAAATTAACTAACCACTTGGGAAAAAGAGAAGGAGGAGAAAAAATGTGCCACTTTGGACAACTCAACAACAAAGCAAAAGACTTGGAAACACCAGTCTAAAAAAGCAAATATGTTGTTGGACTGTACAAAGAAGAGGATGGAAATTAATACTAAAATACTATGTCACTGAATAACTGGATGATGTCTCCCATCTGAAATACTGTACCAAGCTACATTCAACCCATCTAAAAATACCAATAAAACTGAAATAGAAAGGGGCAACAAAAATGATTGGTGGCAGAAAAAAAAGACTGTGAAGATTGGGACTGCTTAGTTTATTGAGGAGAAATAAAAAGGGGACATGGGAGAGTTAATGAAAGGAGATCAATTGCTTGTTCCTGGTTTCCTCTTCTCCTAATGCAACAACACTGAAAAACAACATATTTAAAAACCAATAAGGAAAATATTATTTTACACAGTTCATAATTAACCTATGGAACTGATTGCCACAAGATATCCTTCTGGCTAAGGACTTAATATGATATAAAATAGTTTAATTTAGACGCTTATGTGAATAATGAGGACATCCTAGCTAGGATTAAGATAAATATCTTAGAAAGACTGAAAACCCTAATGCTTTGTGACAGAAATGAACCACAGGCTGATGGAGGTTGGAGAGAAATATCCTCTTTGGGCAATAAAGAATGTCTTTGTCTTTCCTTCAGCAATTTGGTACTGAGTGCTCCCAGAAGATGGATTTGGGGCTGGACAGACTGGCAATCCAGTCTTACCAGGCACATCTACAGCAACATCCTTTTGCACTGACCTGAAGTTTGCATGTCTGCAGCCTTCACTGAGACCAGGATTCAGACTTTGATTTTGGAAACAATGCTGTTGACAATGGTGGCAAGGGGAGAAGAATCTGAGATATGAGACTGAGAACTGCGTGACTTAGAACAAATGAATATCAACTGTTGGGTGTACTTTAGAACTGGTAAAACTGTTTTCTACTTTATGCCACCAAACTTATCCAGGTTTTCTAATTTTCTTACCATGTACATTTTGTTTAGTACATAATAACATCACATTAACACAAAAGTACAAGTAAGCTCTATAATCAGCTATGGTGTTAAAATCCTGCCAGTTTTCAAAACGTCTATCCCAACCACTGTGAGCAAAAAAAAAAGGGGGAGGGGGGGCAGTTTCATAATGATAAAAGCTACTGCTGCCTAAATCCCTCTGAATGGGAATTGGATCTCTTGGGTACACATGCAAAACCTGATCTGGAGCTTCATAGAAGCTTTCTGTAAAAATGACTTTGTTTAAAATACAGCCCAAGTACAAACAAGTTGGGTTTTTTTTCCTTTTTACAGTTACCAGTTAAGGAAATGTCTATAGTACAGAACTAAATCTGATTCAGTGATTAATATGTAAACAGAATTTGACTGGCTCTTCTTTTGTGCTTATCGCCAAGATACAATCTGGCACAACAGTTTTGTTTGATAGACAGCCCTGGCCTATGCTTGTCAACTAGCCAATATAAAATAACATTATTACTGTATAATCTTGAATTAGTCTGTAAAGTATTTCAATTGTGTGACACACATGATGAGAAGATTTTAGAGTTCTCACATGTTTACATAATTAGCACTGCATATTTGTTAAATTAAGGTATCACTATCACCTTTATTACCATATCCCTCCTCCTCCTCCATGGCTGTGTCTATTTCTTGTGTAGCCTCACATGGGCTAACTTTTCAAAGGCAAGAGAAAAAGGAGCCTGCATCTCTGTGAGGATTCTCCTACTTCTGTGCAATTCTAATAAAAGGTATCAGAATACCCACCCTTTCTCATAGCCCTTCAAAAAAATAGCTGCTGAGGTGCAACTCAAGTAAGGAAAAGAAAGCACAAGAGGGAAATGGCCTCAAAGACCTGACTTCAGGTGTATTTAATCCTTCCACTACTGGTTTAAAAGTATTAAGTAGCCATAGGCTATCCCTGGGTAGAAAGACAGTTCAGTGACATCCCTTTTGTAAATATGTAGCTGCTCAGCCTCCTCCTAAACTCCACATTGAAGTCTGCTGCTTTTTCAGATTAATTCAGTTTGAATACTGCTGACTGTCTGTCACTACAGTCATATGTCAGTGGTAGCAGCTCAGAAAGCCTAACCCCTTCTCTAATGTCATTGCACACAATCCATTTTTAAATGCAGTGTAATAGTTTAGGAATACCAGTAAAACAGTCGTGGGGTGGGGAGGGGACATATTCAATTTAAAGGGTGTGTAACACATTTTATAATACAGTATTAGACAAGCCAAGCTGGTTTTCTTGAGAGCAGCACACATTGTACAGGTGAAACTTGCAAAAATATAGTTCTAATAATTACCAAGACTATTAATAACAGTATGGTAGTTTTAAACCAAGTAGCACATTATTACCAATAATGCTATTTAATTTTTGACCTTTCTTAAAAAGCTAGGTACTGCCTACAACAAAAGCTTCTAAATCCACCCCAGAAGAACCATAGCCACAAAACCAGGCTCCAGCAGCACTGTAGGGCACCAGGCTTGGATTCTGTTCACCCTGCAGGACTACGTCAGAGGTTCAGCTCAGAGTATGCAGACATTGGCTGCAAGCCAGGAACAGCTGCAGAGAAGGTCACAAAGGTTTGGCTGCAGGGCTCTGACTAGGACCTGTTTCTACAAAGACACTCTTGGCTCCAAATTTACACTTTCAAAATATTTAAGACTTGTACATAAAAAAGAAAACCAGACATTTTATGACTCCAGCTGTGCTCACCATCTCCCCTGCAACTTCCTTCTTGTCAAGGAGATGGCAAAATAAATGGTAGAATCAGATCCTGCAAGATAGGCACAGTGCCCTCAGAAAAATGTTTGATTCATTTTAAAGCAAGCATGCAGCACTAGCAGTAACCTGACCCAAAGAACTTCTAAAATTTGGACTAATCTTTCCCAAAACTTCAGCTTTCTGGCTTTCTGATTTAATTCCAAGTGCAATAATAAACACACTCCTCTGTTTACAGCTCCATAAATAGTGCCTTGTGTTTTCTGAAACAATGCAGCTCTGGGCTGTCTCTGTGATCGTTTATTTTATATCATCCTTAAGTTGCCATTTATTTACATTTCTGGAAACAGCTACCCCATGAAACAAATGGCCTGTTTTGTTAAGTCATGGTCAAGGATGTTTCCTTCAACTTATCACATCTAGAAATGACACAGACAGAAATGCTTTCAGGCTATTTGCTAAGAAAACTAACATAAGCTCCTTATCAGGAAATATTACATTTCCCCAAAAGGTGAACTGTTCTGTCAGTTTTTCAGGCCATGTGAAATTCCTTCTTTGCTATGACAAGTCACTGAACAGAAGTTGATGGCACACAGTGGTCGCCTAGAATTGCAAGCCAAAGCCTTTCAGCTACACATGACTGCAGGTAGTGGCACAGAATTGCAAACTTTTTCCCCTCTGACACATCTGACCCGGGGGTTATATTCTGGGCTGAGGGCCTTTCTTGTTTGCTCGGGCTTGGTTTAGGACTTTACCCTTCCCTTTCACCTTTCTTCTTAGGATGCATTCACAAGCAGTGGACATGTAGCATGTGCCAGGCTCTTTGAATCACACCCCAGAAGCAGTAGCCAGGAGAAATGGTCCCTTCTAGACCTCATACAGCCTCATCTACTCAAAATCACTATGAGAAAGCCAGAAGAGGAGCTATGTATATCTCATTATTTCCAGGGTTTAGAGTGTCTTCTCTTTTTTCACACTACTAAACCCAGAATACTATCAACTATAGACAATTAAATGTTTAATGGAAGACACAAGAGCACAGATAGTGTAACAACTAATTTCTAGGTAGAGTTCTACAAGTTATAAAAGTTGCTTATGTTCATAAGAGCTGAGCAACAGTCCCCCTTGGGATCAACACTGTACATGCTTTGTGTTACACAAATTTGCATTTAAGCTCATGAACCTTCAGGAAAAACTGTCTATACTGAAGATGAATGCTCCAGTTGGCAAAATGCTCTGATTTCATGGCAGTTTGGGAATGGCAGCAGAGGAATCTGCCCTGCTAGTCCTGATGCACTAGCACACGTGGATGTGTGACAATGCAGAATACACAGACACAACCGATTTAATCAAGTTTCCCTTGTGTGCTTGCAGAGTTCTGCTAGATGCAAGGTTTAAGATACAGACAGACTGTGGACATTAATAGACAAGGATAAATTCAAAGGAGCAACTGATGAGCCCCACTTTTTTTTCCCCCCCCCAGAGAAACTACTAGTTTTAATCCTTTCAATTCTTCTATTTATTTAGTTATTTGTATTTCTGTTCAAAACTCACTTCTGTTTTTCAGGACAATATTTCCATTCTGTGATTATAAGGTGCTAGTTGCTGTCCTTCGGTTCATTCATGACTCTTACTCCCCTACCCTTTCCACCAATGGTTACCTGATTTATTGCTGCAGAGAAGCAGCCAGACTAGGCATATTTAGATTCCATTCTCTCTGCACTATCATCAGCTGATCTTATGTATTTATTACAATTTATAAAGACATAATTGGCCTCATAGTCAGCCTCACCTCCAAAAGAAGAACCCATTAAAACACCTATCATTCTCTTGCCAGCCTCCTCTGCAGCAGACTGAGAAAAGGCAGCCCTGGGACAGGAACTGGTCATGGCTCTGCTGGCAGATACCAAGCTGATGGCTTCCAAAATCACAGATAACTCCCATTTAAATAGGACACTCATTTTCATTGCTGGGGCTCAGAAGTGCCAGTGTGTCTTGGCTAGGTCACAGACAACAGGAGAGAGTCAATTTCACTGTTTTGTAACTTTTCTTTTAATCACCCATTCCCCTTACAAGAGAGCAACAAACACCCTCTGTTACTAGTATAAATGTCCACTGCAAGATGGGAATTAAATAGGCTAGTGTTTATAGCAGGACTGCTATTTGATGCCAAAAATAAGTCTGATGTTTCTATTCAGGAATAGGAAATAACACTCTGAACAGGCAAGTCACTCCCCAATGGACTTTCTTTGAATTTTCTCCAAAGGCTATTTCCTTTTCCTAAATGTGGGAAATACTTCCTGTCTGTGAATAAGCACAAACCATATGCTGAGGAGAAAATTAACAAAACAAACAAAAAGAAAACAAAAGGACCTTTTTTTCTGGAAAGAAATGGCACCAGATATTGCTCAGGAAGCATAAAGAAACCCAGGGCATGAGAGAATAGACAAATCCTAAATAAGTTTCATGTAAGATGATTAAAAGTGCTTCCTTTGCTGTATATTTGGCAACACATGAACTCATGAGTCAGAGATCTATCCATTCCCTTTTGGTACTGTTGCTTGTAGTTCATGAATAAGTAAATCATTAAGAACACTTCAGATTTGGCATTATCAGACATACTACCTGTTTCTTCTTGTTTCCATCACACCTACAGCTCTGACCAGTGTAGAGGTTCTCTACGTCTTCAAGCTTTGCTCAGCTCCACTGAGTAACAGGAGACATTTCAGCATCCCTCAAACACAATGTCGGACTTGAAACTTACTGATTTATAGACTACACCTTTAATCAAGGCATTCCTCACTCGATTCCAAGCTGGATCCATCTATACTCACTACTCCAGGGCTTGGTTGTGTTTATTGTCTGCATGTACAGTACAGATCGAGATTTCAGAGAGAAATCTATTAAACCTGGAAATTTCCAAAACAGCTTACAAAGGCTATCAAATGTGGATGTATATCATAGAAGAAAAAAAAAATACCTTTTTACAACATCTATAAACTCCTGATTATAATAAATGTCTGCTTAATTAATACATCAGGACATAAAGCCATTTATTCTCCTCTCATTTGCTATCATTCTCCCTGTTCAGATTTAATAATGCAAAAAGGTTGCTCAGATGCCAAACAGTAAAAATAATAAAAATACATTCATCATTGATACAAAAAGCAGAAATGCCTGGCAGTATTGCTGGCATAGAGAATGCAGCCAAATTTCCAAACTGAAATCCAAATAGCGTTTCACCCAAAACCCTTCAAAACATACAATGAAATATATGATATGATAAATAAAACAGCCTGAAAAATGCATGAAGAACAGTGAAACAGGTGCCAAGAATAACCATTATTACAATATGCACACTAAAAGGGAGGGAGACAGGGGCAGAGAGAGAGAGAGAGAGTGGAAAAAAAGCTTTCAAGACAGTTAAATTCATGAGGGCTACAGAGCCTCAAATTGAAATTATCTCACTCTGCACTGATAAATAAAGTAGCTCTGGTACCTAAATCATGACACTAACTATACATTTCGATTTTTTTAAGTAGTGATTAGGTGGATACTCAGGGGAACCTACTAGCCTTCACAGAGATAACAGACTCAACTTAATATCAACTTAAAAAGAGACTTGAATTCTAACCAATCTCATGTAATGAATTGAAATTCTATAGCTTTCAGAGGGGGGGAAAGAAAAAAAGATAAAAAAGCGATGTGGCTCCATTCTCTAACTTGCTGTCAGGAAATATAATTTGTGCTCTTGGTGATTCACCTAGCTCATATGCAGCATGCAAATTTATTTCCCTAATAATCAGACCTGGAGATTGCCCAAGAGGATTAATAGCATCATTCCTTATGACCGCCAGGATATTATGCACCTCTGACATGGAAAAATTGTGTTAGTTCTACAGAGAAAACGCAAGGATATTTGTCCTGCTAGACAATATAATAGGCTGGTGCATCATCAGATTACAATGTCATTTCAAAAACCTTGAATACAAATAATGTACAGTGGGGGAAATGTTGGTACAACCTCCCTTAATTCAGTAGCCTTGAATTCACATGTATTTTTTTGCCTGTGTGTTTTTTTTTTTTTCCCTCTCCCCATTATAGTCTGGTAGAAGACTGCAAGAAAAAGGCAAAAGTATTTTATATTAAAACCATATCTTTTTGTTTGTTCTTATGTTATGCTTTAAGAATAGCCTATATGGCCTCTGCAGGAAAAAATAACATAAAATCCATGGCTTCCAGTTTTTCAAAGAGCTGAATACACCCACTGCTACAGTATACTGTATTCCATATGTGAATACAGAGCATTTTATTTGCACAATTGCTTAATTTTGATTTGCAAGTCAAAGCAATGTATTCTGCAGGCTCTGGTACTCACATTGGAAGAACTTTAATTTTTAAAATCTTTTTAAACGAGTTGGTCAGGAATTTTCTAAAAAAAAAGAAATGTTTCCTGCTGTACTTTAGACCAAAGAACACTGCCTTAGAGACAAGACAAAATTTCATTATTATGCGCATGGGAGCAATAAGATTAGCTCCTATTGCTGCCCCTAAGGTGGAGCAGCAGGAGGAACCAATGGGACGATGCTAATGTGTATGTTAATAGTATTCTCCTAGAAGAAGTTAGGATAATTAAACATGTACCATCTCTTTAAGACACAACTGCACACATTTTCTTCGGATGGGTGTTTACAAGATTTCCAATTTCAGGTCACAGCCATTTCTGAGATTGCTTAAGAAAGAGATGGGAATAACTTATCTTATTCATGTATTCAAAGAACCTTATAAAATGTGCAAAACATAACAGTTTTAAGGGGTAAAACATGCATCTTGCCTTGACAGACCTGCTTTATTATGTGTAGTGTTGTACACTGACCTAATATATTGAACATTTTTAGCTAATATACCTTGTAGGAACCAGCCTTTAATGTGATGGATTTTATAGTATCTCATTAGGGTGTGTTTATATAACCTGATACTAAACACATTTTCAGATTCATGTTCCTTATTAAAATTGTGAGCTGTATTGATCTTTAGTTGAACAGCAACAGAGTAATTTTAATATTAAAAAAGGCTCCTCTGAAGTTGTTTTCACAGATCACAACTACCATGACACAAACAGTGCACATATCTCTCATCTTTCTTTACAGCCTCAATTATAAGAACCAGGATGTGTTACCCCGCCTGCTTTTCCATTGGTTGAGCAATTCTCTCCCTCCATTTAGAATGCCAAAAAGCATTTTTATTCACTGGATTGAGGTGGGTTTCTTTTAAAATATACATTTGTGACAAGCCCCCAAACAATATTTAGATTTTTCCTTATAAAGAACCATGTGTTTTTAAAAATAAAATACCTTCATTCATCTGCTTTTCAAGTTTCCATAACAAACCAAGTAGCTATAGCAATGTTTACTCTAATACAGCAAACACAAAAACTTGCCATTCCGAGCAGTGTAAAAAAATAATGACTTTCACATCCTAATGTCTCCATTTTGTAAACCAGTCTTCAAAGGTAAATCTAATGTCAGCAGTAAATAGAGTAGCTCCAATATTTCTCTGAGGAGTCATAGGGAAATAATGATCTTTGAGGCACTGTAAATAGTGTAAATTATTGGAAGGTCCTTGTAAGAAATGAAATATGAGAATTAAAAAGAAAAATTTGATTCCTTTATTGTGAAGTTAGGGCATTTGGAGGTAGCCCAAATTTTAAATGCAAATATTTAGAGAGAGAAATTATCGCTTCTGAGACAAGCAAATCATACACTTATTTCTGACTCTCATTGATTTAATGAACAGCTTGTTAATACAATGTCATTGGAGAAACAAAAAACAGACATAGTAGAGTAGGTGTTCATTACATTCCTACGTTTTTAAAATCAACCTTCAAGTCTTCAGCAGAGAAAAGGCTTGAAATTAAATTGCAGCATATAGAATCTCCTAGATTTAATACAGCCACTTGTGTGCTTTCAATTTAACTACACCTGTTACTTTTGCTACAATACCACAGCAGCAGTTCAGGAGTCTAAAGCAATTGCTATATTTGGCCTAAGAAATTTTAGGTTTAAACTGGTTCTCAGAAAGCAGATTTCCCCTTTATTTTGCCCCTGGCATGCTATTCATTATTAAACATTAAAGTTGTGTCAATTACTTACTTCCATACTTGATTATTATCCTGGTTATTCTACCAGCTAATCAACTCCCTTCTAAAACATGTCTAGCAGTGACTTTGAATTGAGGTACAGAATATAATTATTTGTGCAAATTTCTTTTTTTTTTCTTGTAAACTACAGAAATTGGTTAATTACTTTAATCCCTGCAACCCCTCAAAAAGAAAGCATCTTGATTTACCAATTCATATTTAATCAATATTAGACTGAGCTTTGAAAGTTGACTATTCAGCCAAGGTAAGATTGCACTGAGAGAAAAAAAAAAATATATTTTATACATGTTCTTTAAAGCAGGCTGAAAACACCTTCATCCAAAAGACTTTGTTAGCTTTATCAGATCCAAGGCTCTTCTGTTTGAGGTGTAATTATTTTACCATTATTACATGCAAGGCTTTTAACAGAACAGTCGTTCCCTCTATTTAAGCAGTATGCTTTATAATTTATTACATCTCTTTGGTCATCAACTCGCTATACAAACAGTTGGTCACCAGTGACCAATTACATTAAGGTTAAGCAACATAACTTTAAATTAGAAATAAGCTAATGTATCTTCATCAAGGGCCTGCTGTGTTTTCAGTGCTGTTTATGAGATGATACTAAATGTGGATATGGAGCACGCTCACTGGGACCAATTCCTATCGGCCTGAAAATGGGAAAGTTTGAGCCTGCTCAGGTCCAGAGCTAATTAATGGGATAACATCTGCTTTATGCATTCTGCTGTAGTAATTTCTATCAACTTCACTGTGAAGATGCATGGGAAACTATCAGAGAAATAAGTATCTATGCTGAACCGTATTAATCTGCAGTGAGTCTGAAATGGGAATTTCAGTTCTCCTATTATCCTAGGGATGGGCAGAGGGGGGAGGAAGAGGGCACAGGGCTTGTTTCTTGGATTATACAATTCTATGTTTGTAGCACAGGATATATATTTAGTTCTGTTTGCATGCACATGCTTTAATATACATATGCTATTCAGCTGCATGTGGGCTTGCTCTCTGTGGCTGCTCTTGGGTTTTTTACAGTTGGAATGCAGCAGCAGAGGAAGATGACCATGCTCCTCATGCAAGTGGTTTTATTGCATTGCTTAAAATCACAGCATGAATTGTTAAAGAAAAAACACAGTACTGTAAAACAAGCTTCAAAAGTGGTAAGACCACTTACTTCATTTCACCAGCCTCTGCACAAGGCATAGTGCTACAAAGTGCCAGGCACCTATTCTGTTTTGAGATTTACATAAATATGACATGAAGGGAACACTAACTCCCACAAAACAAACCAAACAAACAAAAACCCAGAATGTTTTTCTGAAAAATCCACAGACTTCCAAATCCAGGCATCTCCTCAGATGAATTTTATCACTTTGTCTGAAAATTATTTGGCAGTTTTCATTACACTGAGATACTTAAACCTGCATTTTGCTCCAGAGTTTTTCCTGTAAAGTCCTGTAGGGCACAGAATGAGACTGCTGAGGAGAGACATCACATTTTTACACATGTATGCTTTTGTCTGTGTCTGTGCTTACACATGTAAAATACATGAAATGCCTATATTCTAAACACATATATGTATATAAAGCATATATATACACCTAAAACCATACACAAATACACATATCTCTGCGTGTATACACAGAGAAAGAAAGAGAGTGACAAAAAGCCAAACCAGGAACAGGTACGCACCAGTAAATGTCTGAGTTTAGAGTGGCAAACCAGAAGAAATCATACTGTTTTCTTTATATTACTATTATTGCCTAAGCTATGATTTAAAGGTTTAATTCTTTCAAGCTAATGCATACGAATGAATTGCATATGAATAAAAACAGGGAGGTCCTTATAATAATAAAACTACATTAATAGTCATTCACCTTTACCTAAAGAGGTTATGAGTTCATATGTCAACTCTATGGAATATTTCCTGCAATTTGTTCACCATTGTGTACATTCTATTTATTTGTTTGCTACAAGGTATTGAAATATTCAGGCTATTGGGAATTAAATGCTTATTTGACTAACAATGTTTATCTGTAAATTAATGGTATAAACCATAGAGTTCTCTAAAAGGCTGTCACTCATTTTTATTTATGGAGATACTACTAAGACAAGATTCAAGGTCTTTCAAAGAACTCTAACATCTCAGGCTTAGGGGAGGAAAAATATTATTTACTTAATGTTTTTAACAATGTTCTAAAACTGTGCAGATTATCAAAATGAAATAGTGATTGCTTTTTTCACATGCAAATGACAATTGCACAATGAACCAGAAAGCTACATTGCACATGCAGTAGCCAGAATGGCTTTATTTTGAACTTTTGTGTGCACATTTGTCTGTGGGGAGAGAGTTTGGAGAGTGAAGGAATGGGATTTTAAGACCTGCATAACGCAAAAATTCTTACATGACCCATTACATTTGAGACCAGAAAACACATTTGGTTTTTAATTTGCTTAAGTACACAAGATGGTCAACCTCACCACTGTTGCAATATTCTGATTTGCAAGTAGGATTAATAGAAAGCACATAGCTCCTGTTCTTTTCCTTTCTCCTGAAAATGTGCCATGAGGCTATACAGTTGTAACAGAGGTGAATTCTCAGTTCTGCTAGTCTGTCTACCCTGTCAGTGTTATTTGAACCCTGATTTTCCTGAAGGGGCTCATCCAACTGTGCTAATATGTATACAGTGATAATATAGTCATACGCATAATAAAAAAGAGCTTCAAGATTACAGTCAGCTTAGTAATAATGCATTGCTGTGCTGGACTGATTGGCAACTGTTGATCCAATTATATAACTGGTTGCTTCTTAGAATTCAGGGACATGAGATTGATATATAATGTGCTGTAAAGTGTAAAAGAACTGGACAGGAAATAAGGTGGGTTGAATTTTTTAGTGCTTTGATCAAATTAGAACCAGGTTGATGAAAGGAAATGCCTTGGGTTCTCTGCTTGAAGTTTTGTGTTATACAAAAGGCTCTTGAAATGATCAATTTTGCACATGTCACTCAGTAAGTTTAGCATGAACTAGTCTCTGTGTTGGGGAGAGTGTCTGCAATGGATCACTCAAAATGCCACTTTGCACTGGCCACAAAATTTGGCAGATGCTCAGAAATGAAAGTGATGAGCCAAAGGAGGGACAATCACAAATCATAGGAATACTCCAAATCTGCAGGTTTGTTTTTCAGGTTTCTGCACAGCCCTTACTTTGACTCAAGAAACACAGCTCAAGAAAGACAGGAAAAGGTCATCTGGTGAATCCCCCAGAAATAAATGCAGGATTATCTTTGCTGCTGTTCTTTTAAGCATTTATCTAGCTAACTCACTAACTATCTTTCATCCATTGTAACCCTCTGCCTGTCCCCTGCTTTTAAAACAGCTACTATTATTTATGAAGTGCTGTAGATGTGCAGTGAGAAGCACAGAGACTTTTTGCTCTTATTTTTCCTTGAGGACAACTTAAAAGGAGAGAAAAAAGCACGTATGAAAAGGCACCTTGCAGGTAAGGCTGTGGTTCTTCTGTCACTTGGTCTGTCTCTGAAGAATGACTCCATAGTGGTTAGGCCTGTATGAGACACAACCTCTCTGGTACTTTTCTGGGATCAATCTCTCTGTACTATGTGCTACTCAATGTAGTGATTTAAATCCCACAGTTTCAGTCTTAAAACATTAACATTTCAGCACTCCTCAAATACATCCTGGAAATCTGTCTCCTCCTCATAATTCTTATCCCCAAATCAGGCATTGTGTAAGACCTGAAGTTAAGCACCTAACTGAGTCCAGTATGCCTCTATACTGCTGGCAAAAATGTAATATCATGAATTACTATTAAATACACTTGGTGGGGAGGGGGAGCAAGAGTGGGGTAGAGAGACAATTGAATTCCCAAGCCAAGGTAAAACAAAATTTCTTGTGACACCCATTGCCAACAGTGAACAGGAAGGAAATACTAAAGGAGCCATCGACATTAAAACCTTCTGAATTTCTCTTACCCTCAGGATAGTACCTGTGTGGAAACTCTTTTGTTTTGGCATAATTCCCTCTGCGAGAAATGCCTCCAGAAAATAGAGATTCCAGAAATAATATTATAGGACAGGAAGCACTGATGAATCAGTGCAGTAACCTTCACCTAGGCCTTCCAATTCAGTTTTGTGTGAATTACATCAAATTGCAGTGGGTATTTGTGTTGGATGCAGAGCAGTTGAATAGCTGCCCATTTCTACACCAAAGCAGCTCTTCTGAAGTTGATTGGTGTTCCCCAGTAACAGAAACACTGCACAGTGCTGAAAATGACAGGACATCACAGTGCAATTTCACTAAAAAAGATGCATAGGGTGTTATATGAATAATATTTTTTCTGAGTTCCACGCTTAGAGTTGGAGGAATGTCTTTACAATTTGTATGTGAGATACTCCTCGACTCTAGTGGCAGACATTCACAAGAGCACACGCTAATAAGGTATAATTTGACAATATGGTAGAGGTCCATCCTTCCAGTTCTATTATCTGTGAAAGATACAGTTCCTTGTGCCAACTTGGTTGCACAGCAGTAGCATTTTGCTCCACAGCCAAAAAAAAACAAGGATCTGGCATCAGAGCTGAATATGAACATACTGGGCCAGCAGAGATCAGAGTACACGAAGGGGATGGCACTGCACTGGGAAGAAGGCATCACCTCCCGCACTGCCTGCTGGCTGACGGACCGTAACTCTTACCTACTATTCAGAAAACACACAAAATAGCCCTAGCTTTCAGGATGGGAAAGCAAGACATAGACATACATACAAGCCCAGCAGTCCTTCTCCAGTACAGGAATGGGAAATACTCCTCCGAGGGTCCCTTCCCAGGCCCCCACACTGACATGCTGCAGTCCAACCGGGCTGTATTTCTCTACACTGCTGCAGGAAGGCTCAGCTGCCGATCGAGCAGCAGCGGTGATACTCGAGACACATGCCAAGGGACGGCGCTAACCTCCCTTTGGATTCTCACAGTGCTCCCTGAAAAAACACTATATCATGACAACTTGTTATGTTATGAAAACAGAAGAAACAGGATAGAATGAATACACTTTAAATAATAGCTTATTTAAAGTATTTTCCATAACATTTGCTTTTCTTTTTTTTTTTTTTGTTGTTGTTGTTAGATCACACTTAATATGATTCCACGACATAAGTGTTGTGGATGAAATTGAGATCTGTATTCTTCTAAATGTGTTCCTAACATTCCATTTTTTTACAGAGCTGCCAGGGGCTATTCTGCATTCCCACAACTGCTGCAAATGTAACATATTGTTCTGCAATAAAAATTAGCTATAAAAGTGTGAAAAATGCCAGAGACCCAAATGTGAGAAACAAGGGAAAGGGGTAAGGCTTTCACACCCTTTTAGTGGACATTTTATTTATTTTTCAAATGGAGTAGACATATTTATAGCTACTGTATTTCAATTATCTCTAATTTCACACATTTTATGCAAATTCTGGACATTTTAATTGCAAATGAGAAGGGAACTTATTTTTAAAAGTGGAGCAACACAACATTTCAGATCTCAATTTTAATTCTGAATTTATCTACATCACTGTTAAAAACTTTTAAAAGCTCATTTACACTGTAACTTAAAATTAGGTGTAATTTAAAACAAAAGCAAAAGAATTCCATACCAATCAGTGATACTGCCAAAACATTGTCCACATATTCTTAAAACTTTTCTTTTTAAATAAAAATTTCTAGGTAGGAAAGTTTAGGAAGTTGAAATGACATTATTAATGGCTGACACATTATTTCAACAGAAGTCAGTAATTTAATAGCATTGTCCGTAAGTGATGAAAATTAATGCATTCCCCACCCTATTTTCTCTTTCTGTTTCCATGACTTCAATAACCTAGGGCATGGGTTCTTAGTTCAATCCATGCTTAAGCCGTCACTCTTCTTTCAAGAGAATAAACCACAGCTCAGCCTTTGGCTGGACAAAATTCCCACTATACATTAAAAGTATCAGTGATGAATGTCACTCTTCTCCAAGTAGTATTCCCAGTAGCTTACTCTTACTGAACATTAATAAGTATATGGCCTTCAATGGCAAATAAAATGTTTGTGACAAATTCAAAACTGGTTGAACTTGTGCTGGTTTTAAGCAGGGACAATTTTCTGATAGATGCTAGGGTGCCAAATCAAACTAAGGGTCTGGGAATCTGATCCATGATGCTGGGTTTGAGAAGACAATGTATACTGCGAGCCACTCAGTACCTGTGCAGACCCCTGCACTTTATAACCTGACTGCTTTGATCCCAACCAACAAGACCTGGGTTTTGGTAAATACTGCCTTAAATTTTGCCATCCAAACTCCATTGTCTAGAAACACTATTGCCAAGTAAGAAAACACAGACTGAAAAGGAGCTCTCTTTAAGCAGAAGTGCTGGCTTTGGTACTATGCTTTGCCTTAAGCAGCTACCCTGTTCCTATCTTTTACTGCACCGACATTCACATTGTTATATACACATGCAGTCACAGGCTTAAAATCATATGCCTGCTTATGGAGCTCTCTAAGCAGAGAATCCAGTGGTCCACTTCCCACTATCCAATGAAATAGGTCTTTAAAAGTTCCAGCTATCTACTGAAATGCATAACATAATTTTACTATAAATGGAAATTTACTGTCTGAAATGCACAGACTTTTTTTTCTGCTTTCTTTCTATTTGGTAATTTATTTAAATGCATTCAAAAATGCATTCAAAAAGTGAGACATAACACTTCAGTTAAGACATCTGTATTTCAAATCAACATCTTCAGGACTATGAGCTGCTCTGTTAAATAGTCTTTTTATTTGATTAGGATAATCTGTTGCTGTGCTGTCTTAATCTTTATCCACTACCTTTTAACCAATCAATATTTTAGGGTTATAGACTTGGTAGATGATAATTTTGTAGGTAAACTCTCTAGGCACTGATGACATGGTATGGTTTCATATTTAATATCTTTTCAGAGGATTCACATCTCAAGCAATGTAAGAATATGCCCAGGAAAAAAAAAAAAAAAAGAAAAGTTAAATTTTCAAAGCTGTGTGCAGGGATTTGGCCACCTGTCTCCTATTAATGTCAATGAAAATTTAGAGGTAAGAAAAGCAATGTCTTTTCCCTCAGATCATTTCTTCCTTGAAAGGAACCAGAGAACAAGAGAGAGGAAATGAAAAGCAACTTCGTACCGCAGGCTGAGACCAACAAGGCCTGCTGTTGAAGCAGGAAGTGTACAGAAGTAGAACATTTGTTCACTAAATGTCTGAGCATCTCCTCACATATCAAAATAGCTAGGTATGAGAAGTTCAGAAGGGAAAAAAAAATAGATTTTTATGGGTTTAAAATGTCATTAAAATATATATTTTTTAATTTTCCTCAGCTAAAATTATCTGTTGCTTATGATATTAATTTTGCTGCAGATAAAATTAGTTGTCAGTCCTCTGTTTATGGCCTAATTACCTTTTTTTTAAGGGAAAAAAAGATAAGGGCAGGAGAAATAAAAGGAATAACAATAAAATGCAGTTGTCTACCTTCCAGCAAGAGGGATTCTTAGCGATGTGTTACCTGTGTGGATTTCACCAGTGCCATGCATATGTTTGACATACATGAAACCAGATTTGCTTGGGTTGTTTTGGGGTAGCCCAGGCTGTGCCAGCTTCAGCCTGCCCTTGTTTCCATGGCTGAGGACATGCAGGACAGGCCAAATCAACCTCCCTTACTGCTAGGAAACAGAACCCTGAAATGATTCAAGTCCTTTATAATAAGGAAGCAAGTCAGTAAAACTGGAGACAATGTCTTGAAAAAAAGCCACTGTAAATAACTGTGTTTTCTTCTTGAAATGTTTGCCTACTTTGATTCCAGTTTTGGAAACAGTAAATCAGTTCTTCATTGGTTAGATATGGGTGCCAGGCATGTCACTAAAAACCTGCAAGACTAGTAAACAAATGGACAGAGCCTAGTGTTACAGTGCTACAGATGTTAGAAACCAGCACATTTTGGTCTCATTTCAGTCCCCTCTGTGCATACTGCCTGATCCTTCAGCATGGAGCAAGCACCACAAACACTGAGTATATTTCTTAATAGCTTTACCAATTACACTAATCTGAAAATTTAGATCAGTTCATACAGACTTCGTGTTAAGTTGTTGCCATGATGACATCTAACTCTAGCCCTACCTGGCAAAGCCTGGGAGCAGTGCCTACAGAAGATGAGTGACTCAAACAGAAGCTGTCCTTTGAAGCACTCTGTGCACCATTGCCATGAGATCTGCCCAGCTACATTTCTGAATATATTTGACAAACAAAAAATGTATATCTGTGTTCATTTCACAAGATGTAAATGTCCTTTTCCGAGGTAGGAAAAATCCTGCTTCCTGGAAGTGATTCTAATCTAATCTGACATGCAGTATTTGTAAACATACTACAGTGTCCCAACCTATTTACAGCATTTACATAAAACCCCTCAAAATCTCCACATTCCTTGAAAAGTTAATCCAGTACAAATATTGACTGTCTGTCAATTGAGTGCTATTGACTTACTCTGGGATTGTGCTTTATTGCCTTAACTGATGAAACTTGTTTTCTTTGCTAAACTTAATTTCTTTTTGGCCTCGTTTGGATGAAATATCATTTGCTAGACTGCACCTCTTCCACTCACTGCTATGGGGCTGCCTTTTCCAGTTAGCTGCAGTGGTAGGACAGCCAAAGTATTCTGCTGTGTGCAACAGGAGCTTGCAGGAGGAAGCAAACAACACAGTTTGTATTTTACAAAAAGAACCTGGCCAACACCAGTTCTATCTCCTGTAAACATTTGGTCCATAGCAGCTCCAAGAAAGTGATTGCCTCCTTTGCAACCACATTTGGTTTTACAGAGAAGTGTTTCAAGAAAGGCTAGAAGGGTCTATGAACCCTTCAGTTAGGTCTGTGAAAGGTAACTTTAAAAAGCAAACTGAGCTTAAAATTCCCAATGTGGCAGTCTACACCTTCACTGGGAGGTGGGGATTTTTAAAGGGATTCTAAAATTCTAAAACCAAAAACCTTTAGGTGTCTTTGCATTTTTTTTTAAGGAACAGTACAAACATGTTGTCCAGAAACCAAAGTCCATGAGACACACTCAATCATATTTTGAACATCCAAGAAAACATTATTTATAATTCCATTTTCTAAAATCTATAGTTTCTACATACAGAGACACAGAAATCAAAACCAGCAACTTTCACAACTTTCCCTGATTCTGCAACAAATTCCATCAAAGGTTTGAAGTTCTGACCCCCAGGTCAAGTGAAATTGACAATAAATCTTAGGAAGGATTCAACATCATTAGGCTGCAAAACGCAAAATCTATTACAAAAGATATCTCAGAACTTATGAAAAATGAACTCAAAAAGCTTCAGTCAGACCCAGGAAGGACACAAGTATGGAATGGGAGACAGAGGAGGAAGCGTAGATCATGAATGACCACAGCAAGTTATAAAATAACTTGAGAGAGGTATTCCTCTCTGATAAAACAACATTTAGGAAGTAATTTCCCCAAAAATCCAGTTAAGAAAAACACAGGAGGTTTATTTGTTGTTGTAGGGTTTCTTTGTAAAGGAATATCACAGAGCAGACACTTACACTTTGCAGGAGCACTATCTGCTTCTCCACATGGGGATGCTTCTTGCACCATGTACAAGTCCAGGCCAGTATTTGGTGTCGAGGCAGGATGGTGCCATCATCTGCTCCTTCTATTCTCATCAACAGTCTGGTAAGAGAGGAGTAAAGAGAGAAAAAAATGAGGATATGTCATACATCTTCATTTAATACTCTTTGTATCTTTATATGTCTAGGTCAGGTAGTGAGACAGTCAAATTCTTATAATCAAACATACTCAGTTCCCCTTTTGGGAACCATGACAGTTTTGCTCTCAGATTGACAATCACACAGAAAGTTTATTCTTGCCTAATTTATTTTGATTTTGCTCTTACAAGTAATTTCTTCTACAAGACTTCCTTTCCTTTGAAATGAAAGGCTTCTTCCACACATTTGACAAATGGAAGTATCCACCCTATAACACCAGCTATGTCAAGAATGCACCTGCCCTCTGTTAAGATACTTTGGATAACTTGAATAAGGTTAAATGTTAATGTTTTCATCAGTTTACTGGTTAGTAAGTTTTGGGAGTTGAGTTGGCTGTGGGTTTTGTTTTGTTTTGTTTTTTTTTAAAGACAAGCAGGCCTTATCACAAATTTTACCCTTTTTTAATAAAAATGGGGTTGGTTTTATGTGTGTTTGGGGTTTTTTTGTTGTTTTTTTTAACAAAACATGTTATCATTCAAATCCAGTCAAATGACTTCAAGATGTGTAAAGCAGTTTAGCTAACAGGCTCCACAATCACCACAGTAGAACAACCATAAGTCCCATATGACTGTGTCCCCTGCTTTTCCTTCAGTAGACCCCGTGTTGCTTATTCTAATCCCCACTGACCCCATGAGGAACAAGAACAAGCACTGTGTCCGAGAGCAAGACAGCAAAGCAGTACTGCCTCCCCTCAAAAAAACTGCTCAAGAAGACCAACCAGTTCAACAGTGGCTATCCTCTGCCAGATGTCACCAGGAGTTACTGTTTTTCTGTGAAATGTTATTTNATGAGGAGCGTGGATGGAGCCCTCTCTGGATCTTCATTTGCAAAGCCTAGCCATACATACATTTGGATATTAGATATGGGATAGGAAAATCAGCATCTTAACAAGCTACGTCCTTTTCCAACAGCTTTAGTCATAGAATAGGAAATTTTTGATTGACTCCAGTAGGTTTAATACTGTTCTCACTCCTGTAAGTATGCTACTGCATGCAGTCATTGGGCATCTGCAACTGAAGTAGCTAATGTAACACCTGCAGTCAGACCCCCAGCAACACAAAGGCTGCTGTTCTACCAAATTCTCCATCCTGCCCCAGTCCCTGGGGTTTCCTCTCACAGATACTTCTTAGGGAAATCTGCTCTGTTGCTCTTCCCCCCTCGGGCACACACTCCTGGTGAGTGTGTTCAATCAGAACACAAAATACTTCATGATTTTTACTTCTTTTTTTTTTCCACACTGTAACTGATATTAAAACCATTTTCCAGTGGAATATGCATAGCTGCTTTCTGAAGGTTTCCAGAAAAAAGCTGAGAGTATACCATAGCTGTTTGGCCCATTTTCACCTCCTGCTCTTTGCTCACACAGCTTACTGCAGGCACAAGAGGAGCCACTTGTGCACCAAGTCACAGCATCCACGTGCTGACGTGAGCACAAACACAAACCCAGAGCACTCCACAGCCTTCACTGAGGCTGCATGGTGCCCTCAAGAAAAAAGATGCATCCCAAAGGTGTGTACAGACACGTGTGTGTGTGTTTTCAGATATGTGTGAGAGAGGAAGGCAGAAGCAGCACAGGGACCATGGGAAGGGGATGCACAGCACAAGAAGCCTGTCTAACACTGAGTTTTTAAGGTGAGACATAATCATTTAACATACAGATGGCATATCAGTTTACATCTCACACTGAGAGTTCATGCTTAGTTATACCAGAAAAGGGAGAAACAAATTATAACAGAGTCAGAAACCCCTGAAAAGCAAGGGTAAGGAGATCCCAGATGTACTTGAACCAACCACAATCACACTATCAGCATGAGGTGTAAAAAGTGCCAAAACAAGATGAAAACACTGACACTTCATATGTTAAAAAAGACTGGGTTTTGCTGTAGCCCGAAATCCTTCCCTTCCCACATACCTGCACATAATAATAATAATGATCATAATCATAATAAAAAATAAGCCCTCAAGATCAAATAGTCAGTGATATCTTAAAAGAAAAAAAGAAGACAGGCTTAAGAAACCAAATCCTTGTAATAAATAATATATTAGGAGTTAAGGAGATGAACTGACGAAGTGGTGCACCACTAATCTCTTCCCTGCAAACAGCACGAAGAGCTGGATGACTTGCACAACATTTTTCTTTAAGCATGTTCACGGATTGCTCCTGCACTCCACTTCCATTAAGAATATCATGCTCTACTAATTTACCAGATTGACTAAGCTACACACCAGCAGCATAGTCAGTTGTGACCTGTAGTTTTATCTAGTAAAAATATATTTTCTGAACATTTTCTTACTAGAATAAAATTGATTATTTTGGGGTAGGTTTAAATTAGAGATGAGAGAATCAAGGCGTTTAGCAGACACAAACTCAGCTCTCTTTTGGGGTTCAGTGGTAAGATCATTTCACACAAATCTCTGATGTTCACTGCTATGTTGCCAAGCCCAGCAGCTGTGGCAGCCTCCTGATGGCTCTGACATCAACCTAATGTAAATTTTGCATGTGGCCCATACTTGGAGATCCACTGCAGGCCTGTGGTGCATAAAGGTTCACCTCACTCCAGATTCCTACCTATTCATTTATTTCAAACTTGACATGACACCTATCCACCTGAACAATGATTTTAAAGAACAATCTATTAATAATAATAATAATAATAATAATAAAAATCCAGCTGCATGGCAAAGATGCCAGGCACATAAAGAAAATTAACTAGCCCATATTTCTAAGCAATAAAATCAATGTCACCTTTTTATACCTTCAGCTCCCTTGTCTAACATCACTCAACAGGTTCCTACCAGTGTTGTGCAGCTATTTCAGGCAATTTAGAGGTAAAGACCATGAGCAAGGACCTCCTACCTTACACCAGCCCCATGCTTATCTACCAAGGGCACATCCCTTCAGTTCTGTCCTCTCTTAGCTTTGCCATCTGGGGAAAAATGGTCTCTACAAGATTCAGGACCTAAAAGCACCATGCTGAAGGGCACCAGCTTTTATGAAAAAATACACACCTTCCAAGAAATAATTGTTGAAGGAAGGAATGTTTTTCCTGTAATACACTACACACAAAAACTCAGGCAGAGATATAGAACAAAAGACTGCATGACATGATGTTTATTTTTAGAACGAGTGACAGTTTGGCATTCTGGTATGATAGGTGTAAACAGAATAGACCCTCTATTTTGCTTTTAACAGCCCAGAAGCTGGACAGATTTTTTGTTATTGTTGTTATGTAATTATTTCTAGTATGGTGTTAGCACACTTTCATGCCTGCAGAAGACTGGAATACATGTGATTGCACTAAAGGTTCCTATATTTTGACAGGTCATGCAGTAAATTATGAGAATGTAACTTGTTAATATTTGAACGAAGTTAGAAACTATTTCCGTGAAGATATCATATCTAACCATCTTTTCTGATTTGTTTTCTCAGTCCAAGAAAGCATTTAAAAAGAAAAAAAGAAAGAAAAAAAAAGGGGGGGGGGGGGGGGGAGGGTAGGAGAAAAAAAAAGAACAGAGTGGGGCTTTTTTGTTAGCAAAAAAGAAGCAGATTTCAAATTCCAGATTATTTTTTACATTAGTTATTTTAGTATTGCAGAGATTTTTGAAAGATGCAATGATTATCAGAAACAACTGTGCCTACAATTATGTTTAAATTAAGCTGTTACTGATCACCAGCTCAGAAGACCCCATTGACACGACTAAGACTGATAATCCAAGTCCAACACACACAAGAAGCAGCTAAGAAAGTGTAAGAATAGTATTAAATGTTTAAGAAAATTCTAGAAAAAAGCAGAGCCAGTGACAAATGCAATGCAAGTAATTGATTTTGAAAGTTTGACTTTTCTTTAGGAGTGGTAGAGTAAACCCCAAAGAGAATTTAGAAAGGAGAACATATTTTGCAAAATATTTGCTTGTAGCACAATACTTTTGTATCGAAAAATCAACTCACCTACCAAATCATTTGTGTTTAGAATAGAACTTTTTTATGTCCCACAGAATTCACGAGCAGTCACCAACACTCCCAAAGTCATGTTATTTTGTGCTAATGGAATTGTCTCATAAGGCACAGAAAAGAAACAATGGGCCTGAAATGCCAGCCTCATGTTCTGCCTAGCCCTATGCAGCCAGGATGCTCTAGCTTTTTTCCTACAATTCACACTTTCTCCTAGACCACATCCCACACTTCCATTTATACTTTCTCATTGCTGCTCTGTCTTCTTTCCCTACTGAAGTCTTTGCATCGTCTATCCATCTCACTGTCTTTATAGCAACCCCTTTTTCCCCCCTTCTCCCAGTTAGTTTATTTTCTCATCGTAATGAAAGATGATGCCAAAATTGTGAACTGCTTTGGCCTTCCCAGTGCAGAACAGTGCGAAAAGGAATCATTGCTACAAACCTGCATGAGTAACAGCTATTGCTGCTGGCAAAGGCAGGAACTGCAGTTAGTAGGGAAAGGACAAGGGGCAATGGTTTTAAATTGGAGAAGAGTAGATTTAAATTGGACATTAGAAAGAAGTTCCTCACCACAAGGGTGGTGGAACACTGGAACAGGTTGCCCAGGGAGGTGGTTGAGGCCCCATCCCTGGAGGCATTCAAGGTGAGGCTTGCCAGGGCTCTGGGCAACCTGATCTAGTTGGGGATGTCCCTGGCCACTGCAGGGGGGTTGGACTAGATGACCTCCAGAGGTCCCTTCCAACCCAAACCATTCTAGGATTCTATGATTTTAAGATTAAAAAAAGCCAACAAAACTAAACAAAAAACAAACCAAACAACACACACACACACACACAAAAACCCCCAACCAAACAGGCAAAGAGAGGGGAGAAGGCACCATTTCTTCAGCCCAGCTACTTGGGAGATAACTTCTGTAATTTTGCCTCTCCTCAATCTTCTCTGCTGAGGAAGGAAAACGTCTAGTTCTTAAAAGTGCAATAATTCACATTTTTCGAGCAGTTTTATTGGCTTAAAATTTACACTTGACCATTTCAAAATTCTAGGACAAGACCTAGAAACTGAAACAGAAAACAGAGAAACAGAATGATTGACAGACAAGAAAGATCAAACCATATTGTGCTGGCAAAAAGGAATAAAATCCAAACAAGCAAACAAACAAAAAAAGGCCACAAAAACCCCCAAAGATTTTCACTTTGGTTGGCATAGCTTTTTATTTTTTTAAAAAATTGTTCTGTATTTTCATAGCTTCAGCTGATATTTCTGAAATCATGGAATATGCATTTTCTAGGTAAGGAGCTCTGCCAAAGCTGCTAATCCCAGGCAGATGTAAAGTTGCACCACTATAGTGTGATGTGGCTCCTTACAAACAACTTGAAAGGATTTAAAAAAATAAAAATAAAACAACAACAAAAACCACCAGAACAATGTAAACCACCACCACAACAACAACAAACCCCCCCCACCCCCACCCAACAACCGCTACAAATATTCACTAACCCATATGGTCAGTAATTGCTGTTTAATAGTCCTCCTATTACAAACCTAGAAAGCAGCAGCCAGAATTACCAGTAGAGTATTAATAAACAGGAATGAGTTAATAGTGCATAAAGACCTTCTAGTGGAACAGTGGGGGAGTTGAATATTCTTTTCTTAAGTCAGCTGTAAGTAATTACTACATGGTGTGCTTCTGACTATTACCATAACAGAGCAATTGGACGTGAAGAATGGATAATAGTATGGACATGGAGGTATTTTTAGAATATCAGCAGTGAGGCAGGTAAATGCTCTACTCAGGCATATGCCTTTAAATAAGTTTGAATAACTTTTCCTAGTGACACCTAGCCTGAGCAGGATTTTTAAAAGATCAATCTAATAAATTATTTAAACTAACTTTCTAAAAGCATGTCTGTGATATGTAAATAAGGGAAACAGCAAAAAAAAAAATAAAAATCCCACGCAGGCACTAAGCAAGCAGCCAGCATTATGGTAACTACATAATCACAGGTTTCTCTCCGTTTCTTTTAGAGTAGTGCCTTCATCTGTTTGAATGTGGATTGTGCTTCACTCATTTCCATTGGCTGCTCAGGTGAAAATGAAAATATTCAAATAAGAACTGTAACTGTGATTGCAGGAGTTGTGGGGTTTCTACAATTGAGTTAGTAGTCCTCAGTGATTTAATGATGTGTATCATTTATTTTAAAATATTGTTAGAGGAGCATTCACTGAGATGCAGCTTCATGTTCAAAGGACTGTCCATTATGTTATGCAGCAGGGCTTTTCATGTACAACTACAGGCTGAGATATTGTCTATCGACACAACATATGCTCTCATATAAAAACAGCTTGAGACTTTTGATTCAGAGAGTAGTAATTTTGTAAATGCACAGAAATATAATTTAAGGAATATTTTGAATTTTTTCAGGCTATAGGTCTCTCTCCTGCTATGTTGCTACCCAGGGCAGATGTTGATTTTTCAATTTGCAGGTTTGTTAAGCATCATGGAATGTTTTGGTTCTCAATCAAGAATATTCTTCCCAAGTGGTTGCAAAGTCCTACGCCTGAAAATAAATGCATGTCCTTTTTGTTTCTTAGCAGTGCGTGTTCTGCATTCAATAGAAGCATAAAATAGATAATGTAATGCCATTTATCGGGCCAATATACACATTTTAATCCCCTGGACCTCAGACTACATTGACTTTGCAGGTTATGTGCTGCAAAAACAGCTTATATAGACAAGAGGCAATTCCATTTACAGTGTGTCATACCAGCAGTCCTATTCAGAAAATTAGTACCATGCACTATGTAGTCCTCAGTGTCGTGTCCACCTACTGATATGCCACTGTATTGGCCAGCTACCAACAACCTTATAAAAGTAACAGTCCTTGCATAGATAATTTTAATGATAGCAGGTGAGAAGTATGTGCATATACATTCCCTCTTCCTCACATTCTTTCTCATTTGCATGCATACCAACAGAGGGGATAAAATCATTTTGGCTCCCCAAGACAACAGAGATTGTGATGCTGAGTTCCCCCACAGTATTTGCTATCTTCAACAGCAGTTTATGACTAATTTGCAGCAATGCCATCAATATTAGTCCTGTATTTCCATGTAACAATCAGCTACAGCTAGAGAAATTACATCGTGCCAGATCCACCTCTGCATAAAGTTGCTGACTTCAGGGCATTTTATCAAGATAGGTTTGGCCCTTTGCAGGCTTCTGCCCCATTAAATCTGAAGATTATGTGTTGTTCTTAGTCCACTGTTATCATAATGGAGAGCTGATGTTATAATGTGGGTCAAACAAACAGCTAATTGTTCTTGGGCATGGCTTGAGAAAAAACAGAATGGAGAGGCTGGAGACGTTAATAATAGTACTTGGTGAGATTATAATAGATAGCTTCTATCAGAGGATTTAAAAATCACTTTGCAAGCTTTGCAAGCACATTGCTAAGTGTTTTTGATACTCCAATTTGAAAGTGAGACCATCATCTTAAAACCATGCTCATACATTTAGATACTAGAGCTGTGAGTTTAAACGTTCAAGAAAGCAATACATGATAAAAAGCAAGCTTTAGAGAGTCAGGCTCAATAAGCCAACTCAGAAACAAAGAAAAAGTTTATGAGGGCATTTTTAAATAAACAAGCTAAATAAAAACAAAATAAATAAGTAGGCAACACTGAAAGAATAAAAAAATGCACATGGGCAAATGTTGGGCGTTTTGTTTTGTTTTGGTGATTTTTTTGGTGGCTTTTTTCCCCCCCAAAATTAAAATAAATAAAATTGCTGCTTTCTCTCATTTTTGGCACTAAAGCACATCCAGCAACTGCTTTTGCAAATGGATGACCCAGAGAAACCCATGTCCACGGTTAGACCTCTCCAGTCAAGACTAGGACTCAGCATAATGTGCAGGATGGTGGAAGCAGACTTTCTAAATGCAAGGATTTTCAAGCAAAGAACTGACTTCTCATGTGCCTAGACACAGTTTAGGATATTTCTGGTACTGTAGACACACACACACATTCACACTTACACATTGATTAGAATATTAAACAATAATACTGCAGGCTATATCCTGTATGGAAAAATTGGGTGGAAAGCTAGAGACTTACATTCTTAAACAAGCAAGGCAGAGAAAGGGTGAGAAGGCAAATACAAAGAAAAGTGAAGCAGTGGCACAGAAGTCACAAAATTGCAGCTGGAATCAAGGTCACCCAAACTGACGCAGAAACTGATTATGGGCAGAATAAATCTACAGCTCTTGAGCTGACATGGGAACGAGAGGGGTAGGGGGAGGATGTGGCAAAAGCATGAAAAATAAGGTGACTTAACACTGTTGAAAAAGTTTCAACACAGGAAAACACCACAAAAATTGACCTAAACCACTGTCAGCCAGAGTTGAAGGCACGGAATGCATGAAATCATGGTAGTTGCAAAGATAACTGTTTTTCTCTTTTGGTAGATAGAGTTACAAAAATATTATTGTCCAAGTTCCCTGCATCTTTCCATTCCTAAGCCACATTCTTCAGAGGTCTTTCTGTAAGGATCAAGAGGGACGTAGTCAGCAAAAAGATGACAACAGAGGCATTACCACTTGTCTAGGACACTTGACATATTTATGGAGAATAAAATTAAATTGTCTAAATTAGTAGCCCTAGGGAAATTGTTTTGTAGTTCTTGTTCAAGCTGTTACTCAGGATGCATTCTGTCCTTCAGAACAACCTGAAGCTTGTCCTGCAGTGTGAATTCTTTGAAAACAAGATAATGGATTATTTTTAAATGATTCTTCAGGAAGACTGGGTATATTTTGAAGTTTACCAGCATGGCACACTGGCTTTACATCTTCCAGTTTAAAATAATGTGGAATCACTGAATCAATAGTTATATGTAGAAGTATTTGGGTTAACAAAACAGTCCCATTATACATTTCTACAACACTAAACTTCCAGAAGAATCTCCAAGTCATCTGAGACCAAAACACAGCTTTGATCATGGTGTCAGTCTCTCCTGTCTCTGCAGTGTCCCTTGCATGTCTCTTGAGAAAATACTGAGCTTATTCAAACTTCCTTCAGTGATGGGCTCAGTCCTAAGGTGTATAAAGTCCATGATTATGCATCATTTCTGTAAAATGGCCTATTTTGCTTTCTTGCTTTTGAATGAGATAGTAAAATGAAACACTTTTTTAAAAAATCAGAACTGAATCAATCATGCATGGCTGCAATTGTTATTCATATTTCACTGGCATCTAAAGATCTCAGGCAAAAGTGGGACACTGATCTCAGAGCATGCATTAAGAGACATCACCTTACCCAAAGAGCTTTCAGTTAGACAAGAGAGACACACACAGGAGGAAGTATATAGGATCTTTACTCCGTATCATGGAAAGACAGCAATTTGTACGAGTACTGGCCTTTATAAAGAATGTGACATAAACTTTCAAAGGGTGATGAAGAAAGAACTTCAGAGATTGCATCAACTTTTAATTTTATTCACCCCTCTATGTTTATGTCCAACATAAACCAAGGGCTGTAAAGAATCACTTTCTGTCCTCACTTCTGCAAACACAGTCACTTAGCTTAGTCACATACTGGAGAATATATTTTGATAGGGAACAGTGCAATTGTTTTGCAAGCTAAACTGAGAAGCAGATATTCTAGCTGCAAAAAATAACACAGATCACTAGGCTGAACTAGACAGAG